>BGPR01029384.1:0-11300 GCA_013235015.1 Araneus ventricosus | reverse complement strand
AAAGAAAATACTCTTGAAACTCCAATTCAAAAGGAAATAGAAAAGAAAATACTCTTGAACTCTAATTCAAAAGGAAATAGTGGGCAAGATTTTCTTTTCTTTATATCTACGGATAGAAGGAATCTACCTTTTCCTTCTGGCTAGCCGAGGGGGATTTTTTGAATGCAATACAGTATTAACAAATCTTTCCCCTTCTTTTTGTATTTTTAGTGATTTATCTTTACAAAATATTGTTACCTATTTTATTATACATGCTATTAGTTTTATTATTTTTTTCATTCTTATTCATATTTAGGGTGAATTTCAACAAAAGTCAGCTGACGTTTGCGAAACTCTTTCCAGATTTCAGACAAAACAAAACGGTATGTATAATATTTTTTCCCGTCTTTTTAGGCTTTATCTGCATAAACTTATTTTATAAGTTTTTCATGGTAAAAATAATGCTAAAAATGCCCTTAACATTTACTTCTTTTCATTTTAGATAAAGGAATCATGGTGAAAGGATGATCAGTTCGTTTCCCAGGAGACCACTACATTTTTATAGGACCTTGCACTACCTGCTATGCTTGCCTGGAACTTTATGGGGAAGTTGAACAAGACTGCATTCCATTTCAATACAGACTCCATAATTTAACAGACTGATGGTACGAACGACCCTCCTCTTGGTAACTTCGTGGACGACTTCACATAAGACTTAGGCAGCAAAGTTATAACATCTTTTGTTACCGGTAAGTAGATTTTTATACTCTTCTAAAAATGCACTCATGTTTATAATTTGAATTACTACTTATTTTATATTAATATAAAGGTACGCTCATGTTTATATCATTTGAAATTTTACAAATTTTGTGCTTTCTAAAGATGCACTCATGCTTATCATTTGAATTACCATACATTTTATTATATTATAAAGATGCACTCATGTTTATCATTTGATTTACTGCAGATAACGTATACATATATATTTCTCTTTTCAGGTGGCTCCACAAAATTATTGCTATAAAAAACGATGGTGCAATTTTTTGCGATCTGAAAATTTACGTCCGATATTTTACATTATTGGAAGGATTACTTTAATGTGAATTACATAATCCCTGGTAAATGTCAAATGAACGATTCAGAAAGCAGGTTTGTATGTTATCGCCGATTAGGAGGTTTCCAGTATAATATTTCAACAGAAATCTTTGGGTGTGGAAAAAACTAAGAATCCAATCTTTGTTACAGTTGTAGAATCCCAGCAAATCTCTTGGTGCTATAAAGGTTACTAATTTTGAAACTGATGAAATATTTTCAAATTATGATCCTAGATCTTCAAAAGTTTTCTCTCATTTTAAAGTTGAACCAGTGGATATTTCAAGTTTGGGAGAAAGCCAGCGGTTTAGGCGTTCAAACTGTCGTCCGGGGAGTAATGGAGTTTTTTCCGTCTCCAATCGTTATCAGTGGTTTAGCAATGTAAATGGTGCTGCAGCATGGAATTATTTTTTGCCCCCTCCCGATATATCACTTTCAAACGTGACATCAGGGGACTAATGTTTTGTCCCCATAGCCGTCCTCTAAGTCTGTCGCCCTGGTCATCTAAACCCAATTGAACACCGGTTGCTGCACTACTGTAGCAAGACTTCATGATTTAACGTATTAAGCAGGGTACTGCAGATTTCTGTTTAGAAAAAAAAAATGTATATCATGCAAATAGTTCACCAGCTAGAAAAAGAGCTAGAATCGTCTGCAGATCATAGCTATTTAAAAAGTTTGTTATAGAAGGGAACTTTCTTTTACCCAAATATAAATATTAAATGCAGCTGTATTAAATTATGTTATCATTAAAAAAATATTCTGTGAATACGAATTTAAATTTCTTAAACTTCATGATCAAAGAAAATTAGTTACTTACTACGCATATTTTAGAAGAAAAAATATTTTGTGACATTTTCACGGTATGTGGTAATGGGCATCTTTTTAATTCTGTTATTCGAAAGTAGTTCGGTGCTTAACCATTCAATTTGAAAATAATTAAATGAAGAAAAGAATTTATTAAAAGCTTTAATTAAGAAAATTAACTTATCTGCGAATAAAGCAGAAAAAAGAAAAGAAAGAAGGCTAGAAATTCCAAATCCAAGAAAAGAACATGGCTGATACAAATACTTCATTTCATTCATTCAACGTCTAAAAAGAGTCGACTCAACCTTTTGGTTTTAGAGTGCAGGTTGACTCTCTAGAACACATCACTTAGTGTTAAAACTTCTAGTATAACTGATGAGATCAATCTGTATTAAAATTGTAACTCAACTTTTTGGTTTTAGAGTGCAGGCTGACTTTCTGGAACACATCACTTAGTGTCAAAACTTCTAGTATATCTGATGAGATCAATCTGGATTAAATTTTAATATGATTTTTTATTTTAATGTTATAATTGACTACACCACAAGACACTTTTTTGTGAGAGAGTAAGTTTAAAATAATGTGTGAGAACAAAATAATGTATTTCTACTTTTTGTGATCTGAAATAAAATATATTATGATTCCATTTGTGCGTTTGTTTCTTTCTCTGTCTGTTTGAGATGTCATTTTAAAATGCAATTAAAATTTAATGTAAATTAACTAATTTAATTGAACATAAATTTAGCTATACATCACTAAATAAATTAACCCTCCAAGTTTTTAAAGGCTCTTATACTAAATAAAATGAATTTTTAATATACGAAATGAAACCGTTATTTTATGTGAGTGAAACTCCCCCTTCCCCGTACCTGTGAACTGCCAATTATTAAATTCTAAAAATTTGATCTTTGAAATAAAAAGGTAAATAAGGGTAGTAGGTAAAATTCATATTTTTTATGTTTAATTTCAGTTGATGAGTTTTAATTAAGTGATTTTTAAATTCCAAATACAATGTGAAGAAAATACTGTATTTCTACTTTATTTATGCAGAAATAAAATATATTTTTAGTTTAATTGTGCCTGTTCCTTACTATGTATCTGCTTAATTTGTAAAAAATTCAGTTTGCTTCTAAGTGTATAAATGCGAAATTAGCTCAACATCACTAAATCAGTAAGCACTAAATATTTTTAAAAATTAGGATAATAAATGAAATGAATTTTTGATATATATATATAATGAAGACCAATTGTGAGGGGAAAAAAGAAGACTTCGTAATTCCTAAATTCATTTAATTTTTATCCCTAAAAATGCTACATTAATTTTTTGATATCACGTAGATAATATATTTCTCATAAGTACTCACAATTTAACAATTACAACCATATTGTTTTTCAAAAATTATTTTATAACAAAAGGTTGAAAAATTTTTAACGCATAGTTATTAACAAATAAATGTCAGTTAACTCTATTCTTACCGTGTTACAATATTACCACTACATGTTTATTTTATAAATTTGTGTAAATAATAACATAAGACAACTAAAATAGAAAAATTTGAATATTAAATCTGTTCAGTGAGCTAAAGAAGATTAACAACCTAAAATATTAATATCACGCAGTTTCTTTAATCCACACAAAGAATAGTTTTAATTAAATCAAATTTAATTTCAAGATCTTTACATTCTAATCTCGTCACAAAATTAGAAGAATAACATCACAAAATTGGAAATGAAATATTGATTGCTTTTTTTGTGAAGGAATTTTAAAGAATATAAACATCGTTTATGGAGCGAAAGGAAGACGAATTGCTAAGGTTAATTTTATATCGAAACGATTAACTTTCTGGTATAAAATTTATCTTTGAAAATTCATAGCAATTTTTTCTTCTGTAATCTTCCGTAAAAGCTTGAAGTAAGATAAACTTAATGAGTGTTATTAATAAAATAAATTGCTATATTCAAAAAAATCTTATTTTCATGATAATGAAATTAAAGCATGGATGAGAAAAAGATTCAATTGAGACATTTGTTTGTTAAAATAAAGTCGACACTTTTAAGCTTGAGAAAACTATTAAACCCTGAAATGTTAAAATGAAGTCTATTCCTTTAAATTGAAGCATTTTGTTTTTATAATCAAAGGCAACCAACTTTAAAATAATTTCACGTTTTGTTATTCTTGGAACTGATAGAAAATCGAAATTTTAAGTTCAATAAATTTCATTATGCAAGAAAAAAAATCGTTTCTGTCATTGGAAGAAATTCGTCCAAAATCAAAGAGAATTTCAATCATGAAAGAAAAATTAATCATAGCGAACCAATTAGAAGAAAAAAAAAGGGTAAAATAAAATAATGTGGAAATTAATAAGAAATTAAAAAGAAAGTCGGAATAAATCTAAGTCCTTAAAAGCAGAAATCACTCGATTTTTTTTTTTTTTTTTTTTTTTTACGTATCGAAAGAAAGATATGTTTAATCAGACAGAATTTAATTAGACACGTTTTTCATAAGATCCACTCTAAGTGTGGCATAAGGAAATTGTGGCAATTGCTTGATTAACGGAAAAGAATTCGTGATAAGAATGATCTATGTTGAATATTCTCTGAACTTTCAAGATAAGATAACCAGTGGGACATGAGGTATAATGCAATCTTTTTCATCGATATTCGAATGAAATCACAAAGTCTTTATAGATAAAATAGAAATTAAATGTTCTTTGCTGGTATATAATATTGAAGCTAAATTTATTTGATCAATGTTAGAGGAATTAAAACATGGAAAAATAAGTTTGTAAAAGCACTTTTAAGTTTGAGAAAATAATTCGAATTTCCACCTAACTTTCAAAGAGTTTGACGTTTTGTTATTGTCGAAACAGTTAAAAACGAATTTCTGAGTTTCATTTCGTTAATTTATTCAGATTTAAGAGATTTTTAGTGCTTTTTTTTATTTTATTGATAGAATATTCAATAATCATGTTTGTTAATGAAAGAAAAAAAAATAATAAGCTTAAGCAACTGAAAAAGTGAACTGGAATTGTTGATGCTAAATTAGAATGGTTGAAGTAAAATTAAATTAATCTATGTTAAAGGAATTAAAAGGTGTAAAATATAATTCGAACTTTCCACGGAACTTAAAAAGAGTTTGACGTTTTGTTATTCCCGAAACAGTCACAAATCGGAATTCTAAGTTTCACTAACTTATTCAAACCGAAGAGATTTTTTAGTGCTCTTGTATTTTATTGGTAGAATATTCTGCAATCGTGTTTGTTAATGGAAAAATAAGCTCAAAACGAAGAGCGAAGTTCAATTGTTGCTGTTATTGAAACTAAAATTATTTGATCTGTATTAAAGGAATTAAAACGTGAAAAAACGTGAGTTTTTAAGAATAATGCCGAGACTTTCAAGTTTATGAAAATAATTCGAAGTTTAAAAGTGTTTGACGTTTTGTTATTCTCGAAACAGTTAAAAACTGAATTTTAAGTTAGTTTGAATAAGTTAAGAGATTTTTAGTGCTCTTGTATGTTATTGTTAGAATATTCTAAAATTGTGTTTGTTAACGGAAAAAATAAGTTGGAAACAAAGAAGGAAGTTGAATTATGAAAGAAAAATAAATCGAATGACTATCAGAAAATATTTAGGTAAAAAAATCAAATTCGAAGAGATGCGTTCCGATTAAATGCATACCGATTTCTACTCTTTCTTCGCTCAAGGACAATCCTTCCGCGTGCACAGATTGCTACCAAGTACGCATGCGCACGGAGAATCGGATGAAAAAAAAAAGCGCCAAGCAGGAGTCAATAATATCGTGCAAAGAAGATTGCGTCCAATACTCATGCGCTTATACATACTGACAGACAGTCAACCCTTTGACGGATTTGTCCCAAATTTTATACGGACCTACATTCATGATGATAAAACTCTGTATCAAATTTTATTCATCTAGCTATTCAAGTTTTTGAGTTATAGTGTTCACATGACCGCGGGCAGACAGATAGACAGACTTACCTTGGACGGATTTTGTCCAGTGGAAAGACATAAGTTTGTAAGAATAATGCCAACACTTCCAAGTTTAAGAAAATAATTCGAACTTATAAAGAACTTAACGTTTTATTATTCTCGAAACAGTTAAAAACGGATTTATAGGTTTCATTTCGCTAACTTATTCAAACCTAAGAGATTTTTAGTGCTCTTGTATTTCATTGGTAGAATATTCAATAATCGTGTTTGTTAATGGGAAAAAATGAGCTCAAACACCCGAAAAAGGTGAACTTGAATTATGAAAGAAAAATAAATCGAAGCTGGTTCATTAGAAGAATTATTCTTATAAAACAGATTTTATGAAAATTAGTATCAAAGTAAGCTTTTCATATTTAAGAAGAGAAAAAAAAATGAGTAAGATTTTGAAATTTTCCTGAAAACAAATTAAAAATTCGCACGATGAAAAAAAAAAATGAAAATAAAAATAAAATAAGATTGTAAGATCAATTCGAGAAATTTTTGTTCCAACAGCTGAGAAAATACTAAGTCTCAATGAATGGGAAAAAGTTTGAAATATTTTCAAAGTCCGAAAGAAATATGTTTAAATGTATTAATTAAATATTAATATATTAAATAATTAACATAAATTTTAATTAATGTTAAGTAATGATTGAAAATTGTTTAATTATCACCTGAGAAAACTGGATTGAAGCGATGTGCCCTTAAGATGCATCGGGTGATTTGGGCTTGATCCTGCTAATTAATTTTAAAGTTTTCAATTCTCAAGCTTAAATGCTTTATTTTAATTAATGTTAAGTTATTATTGATGCAAATCTATGAGAGAGATTAAAAGGATATTGAAAAATCTAAATCCCTAAAAACACTCGAAAAATTTTCAAAGTCCGAAAAAATAATTGATTCCTTATCAAGAAGTGGCTTGGGCTTAATCTTGTGAAAAATATTATATCTAATTTATAAGTATCAAATTATTATGTTTATTTTATTTTTAATGATTTTATTTTAATTAACGATAAGTTATAATTGATGCGAGAGAAATTATTAGTAAAAGGATGTTGAAAAATCCTAAGTCCCTAAAAACACTGGAAAAAGTTTCAGAGACCGATAACAAAAATAAATTCCAATTTCAAGTCCTAATCTTGAATCGTTATCTTGAAAATTCCTTATCTGAAAAGTGATAGGGAAGGGAGGGGGAGGGGAGGGGAGAGCCACCCTAGAGCCACAGGAGCCACCACAATCCCACCGTGTGGCTGAACTCTCATTTTCTATCTACACCTGTCTCTAAGACACATAAAGGCTATGTTGGGTCGGACCTGATAATTTTGAACCGCGGTCAGGTGACGATACCTGAGCTGGCACTCCCTCTCTCCAAATTCCCGCACCACACCATCCAGAGGACGTTTGGCCTACGGCGCAGAGTTAACGCTCACCAGGACCCACATATAGGGAGCATCTTTGGTAGAATCGGGTTTCAAACCTGGAACCCTCCGGCCTCAAAGCTGAGACCGTACCACGAGGCCACCGCGGTCCAAAACACAGGGTGAATACGAACTTAAACGCACAACTTTATGGTAGAGTACACTGCATAGTAGGAAGGGTATAGTGCACAACAAGAAGCATCTTTTGTATAGGAGAGTATAGGAATGCGACATGTGGATGCATTGAAATCTGTGAACTGTGGCGATTTCGAGATTGAGGCGTAGGAAATCCAGTTAATGAAGAGGATAGCTGCCAAAATTCGGGCACAAATGTGTATATTGTACATCCATTCAAACCCCTAATCTTGTTACACTATAAAAAATAAAGTTTTATGTAATTAAATAGGCACAAAGTTGGAAAAAATGGGATGGCGTATAAAATGCGCCAACCTGAACTCAGTGTTCTAAAAAGATACATGTCCGCAAAGGGTAAATCATAAAAATTACAATATTTTATTCTTATGTTATAAACAATTTCATTACATTCTGAGTTTGCATTATAATCTGTGAAAAGATCAATCTTATTTTAAGTTTTCCAACAATATGCACCGAAGTTATTCTCCGTCTTATTTTCATTGGATAATAACTCATAAGAGCCACAGAAAATATTTCTTAATTAAATTAAAATTGTTAACTTTTTGCTCGCAATAATTGGAAAGACAGAAATTCAATTTAAATCTGATATGGATGTGCAATAGTAAGAGTTCCGTTGAACTTAGTTAGAGGTCCCGATTCACACCTGAGATTCGAATCATGTATTGAATTAGATGACCCCTTCTCTGCAAACTCTTAACTACGGTAGAGAAGGGGTCATATAATTAGACTTGAGATATGAATCGAATTTGATTCATTGGACAGTTAACGTGTTGGCGGCTAGTTTTGAAGCTGCATAAGGACTATTTTGGGGTGACTTTATAATTTGTAACTGTGGTCGGATGCCGGGGACAACACCTGAGCCAGAATTATAACACCGAGGGCCTTATTCACAATCCATGGTTAAACCATAATCAGCGGTAAAATTGGAATTCACACGAACAAGCGAATGCTGACCGAAATGATAGGCTAACTATACCCTAACTGGCGAGTTGGCGAGAAACTCGTTTGGCTCGAAGGATGAGGGTAATTTTAAAAATCGCCAACAACCGAGAAATTGAGATACCATGCCAAAATAGCAACCCACCTAGGGTTATACATTTGGCGACGCATTTCGGTCAGCTTTAGCATTATCATGGCAGAACCATCATTTAACCACTGATTATGGTTTAACTATGGATGGTGAATAAGGTCATTTCATCGGGAGAAAAATTTATTGCTTTATTAGGTTAACGGTTTACACATGCATGTTTCACATATCGTATCAATTTGATGCACATTTCTGCATAGAAATGGTAATTTCCAATAAATTTCTGGTAAATTCAATACATAAAAAAATAAATTTTTTCATTTGCTGTACAAATATATCTTGTCTACAACAACATCGGCAAAAGCACACGTAAAGATTTTTGTGTGTCTGTGAAGAAGATAACTGTAATAGCAATTGCACAAAATTATTTTTTTGCTGAATTATTACCTTAAATTTACTTTGTTGAATATTTCAACATCAATATTTTCGACATTTATTCAGGAAAACTAAAGTTATTATCTGAAACCGGTCATTTGACCGGTTACGGTAAAAATACGTACAGTCCGCAATTTTATAGATCGGACAGTCGATATAACTCGAGGAGTTATTATCAGGCCTTCACAAAACTGGTGTCGATGGAAATGTCTCGAGGAGAATATTCCGTATAAACCAGTCTCTTCGAGATATTTCCATCGACACCAGTTTTGTGAAGACCCGATAATAACTCCTCGAGTTACAGTGACTGTCCGATCCATAAATTTGCAGACTGTACATATTAAGTGTCGATACGTTTGGTATTGAGCCACACCAACGTTTGACTTCGACGGATTTAGCCTTCACCAGGCTCGTATACATGGGGAACCGTGGTTATCTGGTCATGGACCAAAAACTTTCGTATCTCACAGCCGAGACCCTTCTACTAGGCCACAGCGACACAACAAGATTCAGAGACACAAACAGAAGCGCTCGTTTATGCAATCGGGAACTACAACATAAGTGTATTTCCGTATATACAGTAACTCACCGTTTATATGTCCTTTCAGGGGACTGATGTTAAATGACGCATAAATGTAAAGACGTATAATCGAAATTTTGCTAAACATTAATTTTAAGTTTTTAAGATGGTGCTAGTGTAATATTGCATTTATGGAAGTCATTAATTAAATTTTTAAATGAAGCATTTTTCATAAATTGAGAAAAATCACATCTTTATTAGATTTGTATAATTAGAACTCAAGATATTTTATATTACTTATATGAATGCTGTTAGGAATTTACTAAAGAAAATCGTCCGTCGCCGGACTTGCCGATTGTATACGAATGTTAAGTACATAATTATGGATTAAATTAATTTCATTGAATGTTTTTCACTATTCTTTTGGTGAAAGAAATAAGTTCGAAATTTAATAGACTCCCAATTCGTCTTTAAGGAAAGGTGGGAAAATATCATTGCTTAAATTAGCACTGGACAATTCATATTCCATTAATTAATCAATTGTGAAAGATTTAGAAGTCATGTCTTTATCAACGTTCATATATTTCAAATTAATAGAAATTTTAACATTTTAAAATGGGGGAAACGATGTGTAACCGAAGCTTTGCGTCGTATAAACGAAGTACTTTGCGATTACAAACGAATGCGAATGAATCGTGACTGTGATGAAGCAATGTATAAATAAGAAATGTATAAACTGTGCTTTACTGCAAGCTGCATTTGGAAAGCATGGCAAATAAAGCTCTAATGCTACATTTTTACAAAATTAATTACTGCATTGTAAGTAGTTTGTTAGGCAATGGATTAGAACTGATTAAATTTTGTTTAGCAAATTTTACATAGGTGCATTTTGCAATAGCGAACCTAAAATCCGTAAAATTAGTCTAATAAGAATCAGTAGTCACCAATCAAGAAATGCAATGGCAAATCATTATGCTTTAGTTAAATTGTTTCTAAACTTACATATGACGACTTTAAAAATAACACATATAAGCAAAAATTAACACATTTATTGTATATTTTCCAACATTGTACAAAATCCTCAAAATTGAAAAAATATAGTCAATCAACAATGAAAATGTAAGATAATAGATTTTATGTAGAGACTTTAAGTGTAAATATATGAAGCACTAAAAATTTCAATTACCACAAGAAAAACATTTAAAAAGTGATCCGATTATAAAAGCTACAATATTGAAAGCAACTTACATTTAAATGAATTTCGATGCACGCAATATTTTCCTGAAATTCGTCTCAATTAGAGGATGAAACCACTATAAAATTGATAAATGGAAATATACCAAGTTTAAATATCTTCATCGTAAAAGCGAAACATAAAAGTATCCCTCGCTCTATCAAAAAGCAAAGTTCTTATAATTCTCAACTAGAGTTGATAAACTGAGTATGAAAATCCATTCACTGCTTTTGACCTTGTCAGTTTTTTTTCTAAAACGTTTTCGTAGGATGCAAGGTCATTTCATGTAAAGCATATTTATTTACAGTTCGAGTTTTCTATTGTGGATTTTATTCAAATTTTAGGCCTCCACGTGGAAATAATTTAATAATAATTGTCTCATAAGTTTTCTTAAAGAGAATCGCTTTGTCGTCTCGGAAGTCTTTATTTGTTTTCAGCGTCCTCAGATGAAGTTGAAGATCTACGAGATTTAACGCGACTTGCATTATGAGAGTCGGAATTGCTTCTTTTCCTAGACTGTGAAATTATTGAATTTTCGGTAGGTGGATTCGTAATCGAAGTATTGTGGATATTCTTCAAACCAGGACTTAAAGATCTTGAACGAATTACCAAATGAGTATTTTCACTAGTATTTGAATTATG
>BGPR01029383.1:0-19327 GCA_013235015.1 Araneus ventricosus | reverse complement strand
CGACGCTGCCATTGAAATGGTTTGAAAGCGCCTAAATATTGACATTTAAAGCGTCATAACTCGGCTAGGTTTTGTCGCAGAAGAGTTGAAAATTTGTGTTCAAGATTATTATTAGTGTGTAAGAATATTTAATTAAATTTGAATAATTTTACAGGGAGACTGTATACAATATAGACTTCGCGATTCTTTTAGCAATGTATTTCTTGTCTCGATAATCATAAAATTTAATTGTTTACGTCATTTAACTTTCCAAGAAGCGCCCATGCGCAAATTTTATTACAAACGGAATTTTTCATATCCTGTGCGCTTACCCAGAGTCAAAACTGTCTGAAGGTCATTGCAATTTCTTTATGCGACCCTTCTCTTCAGGAGTAAATTGGTTTATCCGAATTTCAAGGTGATTTCATACTGTTTTAGTCTTCTGTCGCACAGTTTATGTCGCGCGTCCGCTCGTGTAATTTGATAATGCTTTTCATATCTTAAAGTTTCAGTTTGGTAATTATATATCCAGTCCGCATTATTGCGATTTAATATTTCATTTTAAGTTGTCAAAAATATGTAATATGTAATAAACCTGCTAAAATCCACCAAGCCAAAGAATTTTCTTGAAAAACTTAGACCTCATTCTTACGAAAAACATCTCACTTTCCGAGCCCAAAAAATCTGTTCATCACCGTATGACATTAACCTGAAAAAGCAAGCATTCAGAAGAAGAGCTTGTGGTTTGTGTTTGAAAGAGAACTATCATCAAAATCCATGAAATACAGTAGATGCAATATACAGTATACTTGTAAACGTCACTCTCTAGCAAAAGTTCAATGTTTCGAATGCAAGGATAAAGATTATAAACAAAGACGAAAGTCTCTGTTATTCAATCTTAGTTTGTATTATAATCTTTTTCACTATATATTTCTTAATAACTTTTTTTCATAAAATAATATTATTAAATCTCATTACTTTCTCTGATTTCAGTATAATTTTAGATTTTGCAAATAATATTAAAATTAATTTTCACTCCTAATGAAAAGATCTGCTTTTCTGATGTGTCTTTTATTACTATTACAAAATAACTTACAACTTCCATAGTAAAAATGAAGACAATTATTGTGTTGAAAAAGTACGACACGCGTCCGCTCATGTAAAAAATTAAAGCGCGCCCTCTGGAAAGTTAACTCTATCGATATGGCGCCGTCCCATACGTCCCTTCAAGCAAAAGACGATAGCCGCCCGAATGTCACTCTGAAATTTCCACCCCCTTTCGTTAAGTGTGATTGATTTCGCACGCGCGGCGCGTGCTTTGTTCGTTAGAGTTGCTCGCCCAGATGTGTTTGGGGAAGAGGGGAGTTTTCCTACAATTCGGACAATGTCAGCTGTCATTGGGCTTTTGAGGGGGAAAGTGAATTTCCCTGATCTTTGATAGAGGAGCTCGGACGTTCCTGTATTTTGAGGTCCCTTTATTTAACCTTCCAGCGGGCGCGCTAAAAATTTTTACACGAGCGGGCGCGTGTCGTAATTTTTACGACACGATAAGTTTCTTCATTTTTACCCTTGCAGTTGTAAGTTACTTCATTATAGTAATAAGAGACACATCAGAAAAGCAAATCCTTACCTCAAGAGTGAAAATTAATTTTTACATTATTTGCAAAACTAAAATTATACTGAAATCAGAGAAAGCAATGAGATTTAACACTATTATTTTCTGTAAAAGGTATTAAGCAATATATAATAAAAAAATAGTATAAGACCAACTAAGATTGTACAACAAAGACATTCTTCTTAGTTTTTTTTATCATTATCCTTGCATTCGAAACATTGAACTCTTGCCAGAGAGTGACGCTTACAAGTATATTATATATTGTATCTACTGTATTTCATGGATTTTGATGATCGTTTTCTTTCTTTCAAACACAATACACAAGCTATTTTTCTCAATGCTGGTTGCTGTTCACTTGCTTTTTCAGGTTGAGATGAATAATTTAGCTTTAAAGACATGGTAATGTCTTATGGCGATGATAAGATATGTTGGGCTCGAGTAGTGACGTGTTTACATAAGACTGATGTTTCTCAAGAAAATTCTTCGGCTTGGTGGATTATTGGCAGGATTATTACATATTAAATATTGTTGACAATGCAAAATGAAATTTTAAATCGCTGTAATGCGCACTGGATATATAATTAACAAACTGAAACGTTAAGACGTGAAAAAAATTTTTTTTAATTACACGAGCGAGCGCGCGTCGTATTTTTTACGACAAAAGCATAAAATATATGAAATCACCTTGAAACTCGGACAATCCCATTTAATCCTGAAGAGAAGGGTCGCATGAAGGAATAGCAATGACCTTCATACAGTTTTGACTCCGAATGTGGGAACAGGGGGAAAATCCAGTTTGTCGTAAAATTTGCGAAGGCGCGCCCGCTGGAAGGATAAATGGCCTTAGGAATCAGAAGGTTAAAGCCTTTTTCCCAATCGCAAGTACATGCCTATCTCAAATGTTTTAGAAAGCAACTATTAAGCCACGATTAGTTTGGACACCCGATATATTCCAGAACTTTCCTGCTATTGGACACTAAATCCTATATTTTGTGTACAGTAAAATCTACTTTTAGATCATATTGAGGTAACTATTAAACCACGATTAGTTTGGACACCCGATATATTCCAGAACTTTCCTGCTATTGGACACTAAATCCTATATTTTGTGTGCAGTAAAATTTCCTTTTGGATCATATTGAGGTAACTATTAAGCCACGATTAGTTTGGACACCCGATATATTCCAGAACTTTCCTGCTATTGGACACTAAATCCTATATTTTGTATACAGTAAAATCTACTTTTGGATCGTATTGAGGTAACCATATCAGACTAATGCTTTGCAATGTTTCAAAGATTTGGGAAGACTTTCATCCATTGTAAAATCTGAACGAATATGTATACATATAAATATAAAATGATCTTTGTGTTACTATTTCTGTTTCAACCGAGACATTGAAATGGATTTTGAATCCATCAAAAGATTTGGAGGTGTGAAGCTCAGATTTCAGGTTGTTTGAAAGATAGAGGATGGATGAGTGGTGGATTCTTCGCCTCAAAATTGTTTACTGCAAATGTACTTTCAGTGAGAATTTCTTTCAAAGGATCAGATATCACCTTTTAAGCAATCGGAATACGTGTAACTCTTGATATATTTACGAGATTATTCGGGTTAAATAAGATGCATCTTAAATATTGTGAGGAATTCTAAGATATTAAAATAGTTATGAATAATTTTTAACTGTTACCTAAAAATGCATAGATTAAGTTTGCCAAGTTTTATTTATGGATAAAACGTTGAATTATAAAAATATTTTTTACTCATTCATTTCGAATTTTCTACTTTTTTCATTCTCGTAACTCTTTCTAAGTATACTTCCGCCAATACTAAATATACTTCCCACCAAATTCATCATTTTTTAAATTCATTTTTTGAGGTTGGCGCATTTTTTAAAGTTGTCGCCAAATTTTTCGATGAAACAAAAACCTGGCTGTTCCAATTTCTTATATCAAATCATAAAGATGTGTCTTGACTTGGCAATTAATTATTAATTAATAAAATTAATTAACAAAAATAATGTAATCCGATAAGATGAATGAATTTCTTTTCTTAAATTAATCTCAATACCCAAGTTATTTTATTATACCACTGCTAGAAAAAAATGGTCTTATAAAGGGTTAACATATATTTTGTCTGTAGAAAAAGGATTGAGCAACGAATGATGAATTATTAGAATAAGAATTTCGGTTTTGAAATATAAGTTATCTTCATTTGAAACATTAATAATTCAAGAAATTAAAATTATAAGTTAGAATTATTAGAATTGAATTCTACTGCACTTAAAAATTAAGAAGGTAATTTGAAAAACTGACGTGACAATGAAATAAATTTATTACTATTGTTTAAAAATGCATTGGTAAAGCTTGCCGGTTTTCTTTATTGAGATTGTAGAGGTGAAAATAATAATAATATTTTTTAATTCGATCATTTGTTATTTTCTATTTTTTTTTATCTCCTTAACAAATATTTAGGCTTTGAAACAAAATTTTAAGGAATTTGAAAGGATAATACATTATTATGTCATAATAATAATTTCCATTTAACTATTATAGTTATCTTCAATTGAAAGATTGCTATTTCAACAAATTAAATTTGTGAGTTATTAATATTGACATTGAATTTACTGTATTTAAAAAATAAAAATTGAGAGAGAATGAAATAAACACACACACACACAAGCGAGAGTACTTTCGCATATACTAACAAGTTATGGTGCAGTTTGTGCTTACCTTCGCTGTAGAGTAAAGAGATCGACTTTGCAATTCAGTCTTCGGACTTTTCAGTATTCAGTATCTCAAAGATCTCCGATTCATTTCAAAATTTCATACAGTTCTACAACTTTGGATTCAAGATCACAATCGGAATTTCGCTCATCTTGCTAAGTTCGTTCTTGTGCTTTTGAAAAATCGGCCTCACAGACAAACGGAAAGACATACAAAAAATCTACCATTGGTAGAATCAGATCAGATCTAGACATCGATCTATAATTCTGGAGTCAAGATCACATTCGAAATTTCGCTCGTCATGCTAAGTTCGTTCTTGTGCTTTTGAGAAATATATATAACACATATGATGATGATATAACACATATCATCAATTTAAGTGTAAAAGTCAGCCTAAAGTAATAGCCTTCCTCAGGCAACTCCAGTTCAACACGGTGACTCCATCAACTTGCAGCCCCCTGTGAAACGAACATTGTTCTGTGATAAAAAAAATAGAAGAGAAATTAATAACCACAAATTTGGTGCTGTTCATACATGTATCCTGCTGCCATCTAGGGATAAGAAATGTAAATCATTTTATAATTTGTTTACCTTAGTTTATAATTTTAAAACTCAATAACATTTTGAAATGCCAACAGCACCATAGTAAATCTGGGGAAATTGTAGAAAGAATTATACCAAACTCCTATATTATAATATTTAAAACAAAATCAGTATAAATTATTTTACAAGCACGAAAAATATTTCGGAATACCTTGTAAAATATATAGACCAGATTAGCCTGCGAGTCGTCTAGCTTCCGGTCGGCTAGTAACTATTAACTTTGCGTCTTGGAGGTCAATTTTAAGACAAGAAAGTAGCAGAATAGTTTTTTAAGAATCATGCAAAACAGTGTTGAGAATCTTTTTACCAGTAGCGAAACCCCAAAGAATATGCATATGCAAAGAAAATTTCTGTATTTTTTTATTTCTTACTAAGGTGTTGAAATGGATTTTGTATCCATCAAAAGATTGAAACTCTGGGGATTCAGAGAAGTTTATATTTTAGGTTCAGAGGGATATTCGAAACTTGTTTTCTTGAGTACTAGATCTCTAAACTCGGGAAATGTTTATTGAAAAAGAAATGCTTTCAGGGGATTTCACTTACACTTTAGAATCGTCGACGATAGTGTGAATGCTGATACATTAAAAAAAATATTGAGACCGAATACAATACATGATCCAAATGTGGCAGAAATTTTAAAAATCTAAGTAAATAATTTTTTGAACTTTTTTAAAGACATAAAGAAGGGTTTATTTGTAAGGTTTTCTCTTGGGACTATTGTTGAAGAGAAGAGAATCTGAAATTAATTTAATTTCTGAATAAACCTTTGAATAGTGATTTTGTTTTAATTTGTTGAAGAAAAACTGAAATTATTTGTAGTGATAGAACGAAGATATTATATAAAAGTATTATATTAATAAATAAGTAAAGTAAGTAAGCTAATTAATAGTTAAGGTTAAAATAAGTAAATTAATAAATAGTATTATATGAACTAATGTATAAAATTTTATACATTAAAAATTCTTCATTACAACAATAAAATTTTTATTAAATAAAAGAATGAATTACAATTAATTTTAATAAATTTAACTTCAATAAACACTAAAAAATATTTTAATAAAATGAAGAGGTGATATCTGCTTTTAATATAATTAAAAAATAATTCAATAAATTAATTAAAACTTAATGAAATTACTGAACTTAATTAATGAACTTAATTAATGAACTTAAATTAATGAACTTAATTAAATTAAAACTTTATGAAATAATTACTCGAATTTTACATTTTCAAATGCAGGCTAAATTGATATATAACCTGATTTTCTTCAACAAATAACATTTTTTACATTATTTGAATGTTTATAATGGAACGTATGAGCAATCGTTTGGTTTATGACCATTTTATTTTTACAGCAATTATTCGTTGAGACTATAAATTTCCGTGTCATAATAAATGTTATTTTAATTCAAAATTGCTTCATAAAACAAATAGTGGGCGGAAGGTATGGACGAGTATTCTGGTTTGTTTATTTTGGATTAGCAGAACAGTTTTCCGGTAACCCTCAAATTTAAGCAATCGCCAAATCAATTTGAGTAGTGCGTCTGGCGCCAAGTTCGAATCAGTTCTTTCTTTAGTACGAAAAGAGTTGAATTCTATGTTCTTTGAGTTCGTGTAATCCTTTTTATTTAAATCGTTTTTAAAAAAAAAACTTAGACATACTATATTGTAAGTGGAACGATTGTAATATCCTAAATCTTTTGGTTGAAACTTTAACCGCCAGTGATTATCTAAATCGTTTGGTTAAAACATTTGAAGCCAAACAAGCCTTAGATGTCTCCAAAAAGATCGATAACCAACAATTACGGCAACCTTTTTCACAAAATGAGGTTCTTATTTTAAGTAAACATTGCGAGTTACAGCAACAGGAACATCATCTTTAATATTTTCTAATTATCCTTAAGCCATAACATTAGAAATCTTTATTTTGAACATAAATCAACATTTCAAATGAGTGTTGAAATTTTGAAGGTTCCCATTGACTTAGCATGGTATGGCGGAAGTACTAATTTAATGCAAATGAACAGAACAGAAAATTTGTCCATACTACTTGAAATCGGTTCCCCTTTTGATGAATATTAAATTTTCTACACCTGCTTTTTAAAGTGTGCATGCACATCGTATGCACGGCATATATATATATATATATATATATATATATATATATATATATAATGTATCCTTTACGTTTTGGTCATTGAGGGGATTTATGTGGAGTTTACGATACATATTGACTTCGTTCCTCTTAGGATCGCCAACTCTTTGCCGCCAAGAACGGCGATGAGAGAACATTTGTTTTGGATGCGTCTAGATGTTTTAAACGAGTGACAAACGCGCATGCGCATAAATTGATCTTCTCATCAGTGTTTTGCTTATCAGGCTATATTGTGCCACGATTCGACTGGACTATTTTGTTCAACTCTTCTATGCGATTGGTCGATGAATTTGAATTTGAATAAAACTTCGTTTGGAATTCTTCGGATTGAATATCGGTTCAGTACCGTGTATGTTAATCTGTGTGTTTTGTTTCTCGATGAATAAACGAAGCTACGAGTATTCCGCTATGTTGAAAGCGAAGCCGCTGATATTTTTTAAGTTAAAAAATTTACCCGGTACGAGTTTGAAATGACACAGGCATTGCGTGCGGAAATTCTAGTTTTCGGATTTTTCTAAAAAACCTAGATTCCTAACATTCAATGAAAAGGCGAAGCTACTAGTTTCCTGCTATGCTGAAAGGAAAGCCGTTTATGCTTTTTTAAGTTAAAAAATTTGCTCGGTACACGCTTAAAATGCCGCAGGCATTGCGTGCTCAATATCTCGTTTTCAGGTGACGCATGCGCAAGAGAGCAATAAAGATCCCCCCTGCACATCGAAAACAGTATTTGGCGACGGCAAATGAAATTGCGCCAAGAAACATTGGCAAGTGACAGGTGCGTACCGTAAACTCCACATTTATCAGAAAGGGATATAAATACTGTCATATTCATTTAGATGTAGGATTTTGTTTATAATTCTTGTGTTTCGGTTAATCTACGAGCAAACGCCAGCTTCTGGTGTGAGAAGAGATCGAATCTTCAATTTGAAAATACAGGGTGCCCGAGAATTGTGGGTTACATTTCAAAAATTAATTAAAGAAAACCTTAATAATGTTACAATTACGCTTTTCCTTTAAATGAAAGAGCAAACAAAAAAGTTTTTTCAGATATGTAACGCGGCGTTACGGCGTTCTAAATTTGCTACAGCGAGATAATTCCGTACGCAATGGCTACCGATCGACTCAAGCCGATACCCTCAGTTTCTTTTTTAGTTTTCTTGAATATCTCAAAAAATATTCAATTTTCACACTATATGTGAAGGAACTAACTAAAGAGCGTAAATTTCCCTACAAACACATACTTTTATTATTCTTCTAGCTTTAATATTTTCGCAGATAATGTCTCTCAAAAATGGGAGATTTGCAATATTTTACGGCCGCCTATACCAACGTAACGGTGAGTGTCCTATCGGAAAAAAAAATTTGAAATGCGCTCTCATTAAAAAAGAAACCTTAGTTGTAACATTATTAGGTTTTTTATGCTTAATTTTTGAAATGTGTCCCAGAATTCTCGGACATCTTGTATTATTGCCGACGGCATAAATCCTTCTTAAACCGCCGTTAACGCTGAACTTTTCGGAAGCATTAGGTGGATCCTTTATTTCGTTATTCGAATAAAAAAATCAATAAATCAGTGCAATAGTTTCAGGAATTACCTTATATTTTTTTAACATTGAACTTTACTTTTTATGAATGCCGAGAAATCATTTCCATCTGCATGGTAATGGATAATAAAACATAAGCCATTTAACTAGACTAAAAATATAACTTCTGGCCCTCTGAAAGCCGGTCAAACGCCCGAGGCCGGCTTTTCTGTGATTAAGTGAAAATCACGAGAGCTCCCTAATCGTCATTACAGGGCTAAAACAACTCGCAATAGATATTTCACCTTTTGTTTGTAAGTTTAATCAGTAGATGAAAAAGATCAGAGAGGTCAAACCATCATTATAGGGTTTCGCAGTGAAATCACACATTGAGCATTTTTTTACTACACATGGGCAAAAAGTAGCGTAATTTTTCTTCATAACTTAAGAGCCAGATATATAAGCCAACTTATATAAAAATTCCAGTTCAATGCCGTTAATATTCATGAAGATATTGGCATTGAAAGACCAAAATTGCTTTTGATCTCTAAGAGAAAGAAAATGATGAGGTATCTTGCATATATTTATATTTTTAAAAATTGAATCTTTGAAAGTAATATTTAATTTTATGAAGGTTGAATATTTTGAATACTTATGTAAACTTATAAATTAAATGCATAATTTAAAATTCATTTCGATGGTAACTTAAGCGGAAGAAAATTAGCCCTTTTCCGTTCATTGGTTTCACTGTGTAACTACAAATTTCTCTAAAATAAAAAATGATTATTTTTTTCCCTTTACATATTTATGATCAGCTACATGTTTAATACTCATTTTTTAAATAAATTTAGTAATTTTCAAAACGAAACATGCAGCGAATTTGAAAGAGTTAATCGCCTCGCCAGAGACATTTCATAGCTGGTTGAGACAGACTGGTCGAAACACGCGAAAACAGCTTTCCTCGTGTGGAAATCCTGAGAACGCACTAAAGTCATTATAGAAATGAAGCATTATAGAAATGAAACAATTTCCTATAGACATTTCATCGCTGATTTGTAACTTTAAACAATTTGTGAAAAGCATCAGAGCGCCCTAACCATCCTTATAAAATTTAAACAGCTCGCCACAAATATTTCACTTTTTATTTATAAGATATACTGGACGTCCAAAGACTACCTTACTTGTGGTTATGTGAAAATCTGAGACCGCCCAAACCGTCATTATAGGGCTGAAGAAGCTTGACATACGTATTTCATTGTTCGCTTGTAACTTTAAGCAGTAGATGAAAAAGATTAGGTTATTATAAGGTGAAATAATTCGCCGTGGGCATTTAACAAACGGTTTGAAAGTTTAAGATATATTCGAATATATACATATCTTTTTATGAAATCTTAGTATTTTCTTTGCATGAAGATTATGAAGAGAAAATTTTCATAAATTTATCCATGTCATGTATGCAACGTAATTATCATTATGCATCCTACAACAACTTCGTACGCTACAATTTCACGGACTAATTAATTTGAGAGATATATTTTTTAAAAAATGCTGTGTAATTTACTGTTACAAAGTTTACATCATTAATCATCCAAGTTCCTTAATTATATTCTTTAAATTCTTATAAGTAAAATCATTAATTTTGAAAGAAAGCATTCATTTGAGATATTTAATTAGGCAATTGAGAACGAAGATGAGCTACTTTACATAATTATTCCAATTACTATTTATTATCATCACAAGCAATTACTGAAAATGGAAGAGGAAAATTTGTCAATTAAAAAAACAAAAATAAAAAGTATTTAATTTTTTTTAAGTCTTAAGTTATTACATGCAAACTGTACTCCTACGTCTTGCTAAATTATTAAGAAACGGTTATAACTATCATAACAATTGTTTTCTTAATGATCACATTCAGAAGATTTTCTCAGTTATTAACTGTTTTATAATTAATTATATACCGTATAAATAGATATATGTGAGTGAAATTTTAATTTCTGAATGCTAATCAGATTATATGAACACAGCATTAAATCAAATTTTAACAAGCTGAATATCTTTTTTTCTTTTTATTAAAATAATTTTCAAAACTAAAATATGGAGTCATAAATTGTATGATAATAAATGAAAAAAATTTAAATTTCATAAACACATAAAAAAATTTAATTAGACCAGCAATAAAAAATTCTAATAATATACTGACAATCAAATATTAAGATTTTCAAGATTTGCACAATGCATCAGCAAGAAAGATCGATTTGAAACATTCACTAGAGTGATATGATGTATTTGGAAAATAAAAAAAAATTGTAGTTGATATAAAAATATTTATTTAATTTTCTACTCACCCCGACACATCCTAGCCAGAGGGTGTAAGACATTTATGCGCATGACGGGGTATAAAAAACAATACATATAAAAACAAAACATTACATCAAAACTGTATTATAAAGACTGCGGAACAACGACAACCGAAGCAAAAAGTCCGTAAAATCACAAAAGACAAAGCAAGAATCAAAGGAAGGAAAAGAATTCTTGAAACAATACCAAATAAAAATACAGAAAGAAAATTAAAAAATAACTGACGATACTACACATTAATCTTAAGATATTAAACACATTGCAGCATGTATGATAATTTAAAATTTTATAATCCAAAAAGAATTCACCGAAATTTTACGAAAAGCAGATATAATTTGGCAACAGCCATAAAGCTCACTGCAGATGCAACTGGAAATCCTGAAGATGTCTTTCAGCTTCACAAGATTATATTTTTTACTAGCCTATACTTTTACTTTTTTACTACCTTCGATGACCAGCTTGTTTGTCGGGAATATAATTTCAACGCTATGCATAATTTGATGTTCATGTTCCCTTAACAAAGTAATTTTAAACTTCAAATTGCGATAGACATTTAAACCGCGTTCTTTTCATAGCCTTGCACTTGTTCTGTTCCGTGTCTACATGAACTTCCCTATTGGAGTCAAGTAACTCTTCGCGTCATGTAACATCAAATTGTAAGTTATCGACGCGAACTTCGAACGAATTTGATATAAAATCAAAATACCGGAACACGTTTTACCTCCAGTAGCATGTTAATTGTCTCTTACTGGATTATTTCCTTATATACTTGCTATCTTGGGGATTTTCTTTACAGATTTCACAGAAAAATTGATCAAATAAAATATGAAAGCGAAATGTATTAAGGATATTATCTCAGGTTACAGCAATGGAAGAGAAATATGCAATTAAATATTTGTTTAAACAATGAAAACAATTTGAGTTGCGTTGTAACAAAATTTCAACAAAACATTGTTGAAATTTTGTTTTTGTTCAAAAACAAAATTGAACAAAATTTATTAAAATTAGAGAAAAAATTGTACTTCAACTTTATTGAAATCATTGGAAAGGTAAATTTTTGCACTTTCAGAAGAAAAAATTATTTTTGTGCTGTAATATTATCGGAAGTTATTGAGGAAGAACGCCAAAATGTTACTTAATTTTTAATTAATTGAAATTTTATTTAAAATTTCGGAAAACGGGCTCCGATGTGCACATTCCCACTTTCCAAAGTATGTTTGTGCCAAATTTCGTAGTTTAGCTTCAGCAGTCTGCCCTGTAGAGCGCCAACACACAAACACACACACATTCTCCTTTATTATTAGTAGAGATTAACTGAAGTTTTAAACCCTGCGGTCTTCTCAGACATTTAATCAATTATCAAGAACAAATTCATCAATATAGAATTCGTACACACACCGATGTGCAAAAATTAATCCCCGTTTAGTAAAATGCGAGAAATTTGTAACGAAAACTAAGGTTAGATATCAGTTGTGGAGAATCGTGTAACATATAAACAATCGAGTATCGTATACATTTTACACTGGAGATTGAGTCACGAGGGCGTTTTTAGGGGATTAACCAGAAATTGATGAACTCAAAAAAGGATAGACGATCTAATTACATAATCATGTCAATCAAACAACTTGCAAACTAATAATTTAGCAATTCAAATATCCATAAAAACGCATTCGGCATGCATAGTAAATTAGAGAAATTATGCGCTTGCCTTTCTAAGAATAAATATATTACCATTTCCGTTATAGAGACTAAAAATTAAAACTTGATTTAAAGTTTAATAAGCCGAGTACTATAAAAATTATTTTACAGTTACTACAGAAAAGATCGAAATAATGAATTTGTCATTAGTAAAATTTAATTATCGTTTCAAAATACACTGTTGATAAAAACTTTGGAAATAATCATACATAACATTAAATATTTGCTAACAAATTGCAAAAGTTCTTTTATAAATGTGAATTTTCTGTCATATTTCCACGAACTCGCGAAAGACAAAAATTGGACCATATTATATATACATTATTTCGGAATTTTTTAATCCTTAAAATAATGCTACTAGCTACAATATTTACCTTACTTTCACATGTCTGAAAAATGTATGTCTGCAACTAATACCATATCCACAAAAAAGTAGTTACTAAAGTGAAATTATGATACTTATCCTAAAATCCCAAAAATACAACAAGAGTACATTACTCTTTGAAAACCACCCCCTTTTAAAAGAAATTAGTAAAACACCACATAGCACAAGACAGGGGGATAAAACTTTCTTCCCCCACTAAAAAGCTTTACGCAATATGCTGTGCCCGTTGGAGACACTATCACGTTTTATGGGGGGAGGGGGTTGAGATGGGGAGATTTAGATAAAGAAAAAGTCCTAATTTCTCAGCGGTTAAGAAATTCTACCAAAAGAAACTAAAAAATGAAAGACACACTCTGTTGCATTAACACTTTCTACGTCGAGTGAAATGCTTCTCTTACAAAGAAAGGTATTTTCAAGTTTTTTTCCACCCCACCCCCTTTGCCTCCGTTTCTCTCCCTCCCATCCAACACCGCGGCTAATTACAGATTTGAATGCAAGGTGGTCGAGTGGGGGAGGGTGGAGAGATGGAGTGTGCCTGGGGCTGAAAAATAATAATCGGTCTTTCATCTCTTTTAGATACAAAAGGAGTCTCTCTCAAATATTTGCATAGAATGTCAGTGAAAACACTGAGCTTTTACAAAGAGGGGGGACGGCAGAAAGAGGGGTCGTCCATAAGTTCAAAAGTCGTAGTTTTAGGTTGCATTTGATGCAGCTATTTTTTCTTATTATATTGTTGTAATTATAGTATATGGTTAGGGTATTGTACTCGTTACAGTTATCGATGCATTTCGACATTTTTTTATTTGCGTTGAACCTGATAAACCATTTTTGGGATTGAATCTAATTATTTGTCTGCGCTGGATTATAGCTCAATGGTGCAACATTCTATCTGTATGTCAACTCATACTCCTAACCATATGAATAGAAATATATGCATGACCATTGCAGTAAAAATGTAGATTATTACCAATTTTGGATCACATTTATCAATTGCAAGAAACAATCTTTCAATTTTATTCTGTGATTATATTTTATTATGTTATGAAACAAAGCGTCATATTTTCAAAGATATTTTAATCAGTGTTTTAATATTTACTACTTTTAAAAACATATTATTTTATTTTTTTAAATATTGCGTATATTTACCTGCGTGTCGCCTTCGCGTTCATGGACACAGTTATATACATTTTTTAGTTATTGTAGAGAAATTAACAAATGCAATTATTTACTTGTAAAGTATCTGGTCTATAATTAAAAATGAGTTTAAAAAATATGTGGAAAACATAAAAAAGAGAGGGTCAGTCAAACTGGCAGTATTCAATAGATGATTATATATGAATATTATGTAAAAATAGTTATTTACTTAGTTTAGTTATATTAACGTCCCGTTTTGAAGCATCACAAGGGCTATTTTGGGACGGACCTTGTAATTTTGAACCACGGTCAGATGACGAGGACGACAACTGAGCTGGCACCCCCTCTCCAAACTTCCACGCTGTACCAACGGGAGGACGTTTGGCCACTACTACGTATGATTTAACGTGCAACAGGCCCCATGGACGGTGGATCTTCAGTAGAATCGGGTTCCGAATCTGAAACCCTCCGGCTCCAAAGCCGAGAGCTTACCACTAGGTCACCGTGGCCTCTGTAAAAATAGTTATTTCTCAGATAATATTTTCTGATGCTACCCTTGAAAAACAAGTAAGAAAGGCGATTTACATTACTTTTACATTGTTTCAATGGATGCCAATAGAGAATATTTAGTTGTGAAGTGCAATCGCGCAGCAGTTTTGTCCACATGCCATAATGAAATTACACCAGAAAGTTCTTGGAAAAGCAATCCAATTTTTTTAAAAATTCTCATTTTTCGTCATTGAAGGATATAACAGGAAATATATCTGCCACGTTAATCTCCTGACAATGCCAATTTCGGGATCGGATTCCGAGGAAGGGCCGCCGAAAATTAAACGTCCTCCCAGTGTTGTGGAGTCGGAAAGTTTTGAGAAAAGGATACAGGATCAGGTGTTGTCCTCGTTACTTGATTACGTATTTTTTCGGTAATTTTTTCAACCGTTTTCATAATTAAAAAAATAATGGCAAACATTATTTCCGAAAAGATGTAAAGCGGACAGCAAACGGGAATTCTTTTTTCAAAATAAATTTAAAATTTTCGAAGTACATTTTACTTTAGATGGTTCTAAAAATTCGCTTGATTAGAAATAACAAATTAGAGCTTGCTTAAATACATATTTTGTACTTCCAAACAGGAAATACCTTTAAAAGCACCACCCCTCTAAAAGATAAATTTTCCTGGGAATGGAGATTAGCCCCTACGTAGAGGCTTCACTGTACTAAGCTTCCTATCAAGTGCAGGAAACTCCTTTAAAACGGCTACTCCTATAAGCAGCCAATTTTCTTTGAAACGGAGGTCGGCCACTGTAGAGAGGTTTCACTTTACTAACCGTCCCCCCTCCCCATAGTTTGATTTTAGTTCTTGCACAGATAGGGAAAAGATGTAAAGTCAAAACTAATCGTAAAACAACTTGCAGTTGGTTGTCATGGGCACTCTAATGAAGTAGCATTAATGTCAGCAGAAATAACTCCATTATATTATAGAGCTTAAAAACAATCAAGAAGAAAAAGTAGAATAAATTTAAAAATAAAAGTAACTTGAACTTTAAACAGAAACAATAAAATAACAAAATTTAAACAATAAAATTTATGCAATGTTAAAGTAGCGCGCAGTTGCAGCTGCATACAAAAAACAATGGTAATCAACAGTGGCGAATCCAGGATTCGGGTCTGGGGGGGCTGAAGTCATAAAAATTTTGTATCGTAGCGACGAATGTCAAACCTCATGGCTTATGTAAACCAAAACACTTTAACTTTACAGGCTTTTCTCTCCTAACAATAAGAATCATAAAGAACACTACAATACTTTCGATAATTTAATAAAAAATACAGTGAAATAACTGGCCAAAAAATGTTTTCGACCGCACCAACGCTAAAAGTGCAAGTGGAATGACTAGAAAAGTGGAAAATTTTCGAGCCTGTCAAGTCAGAAAGCAATGATGTCACGATTTTATTACTATTTTTTTAAAAATGAAAATTAAGATCAAACAGTTGTAGTGATTTTAAATTAAATCAAGAATTTTAGTTTAGCTCTGGGGGGCTGCAGCCCGATAGCTCCTCCCCTGGATTCGCCACTGGTAATCAAAATCATTCAAAGAAACCAAAAAAACTAAGATAAAAACTCTGAGAGAATCGAATTAAACAAACAAGGAATCCATTCTAGTCCACTTTATCGAGGGCTAAGGACTTCATTCCAAATAGATTCAAAATATTTGGGAAATTTTTCTGTAAGAAGCTCTCATTACGCCAAGTATAACTTCTCTTAGCACGAAATTTCCCAACAAAACACAAAGGAGATGAGTACCATTTAAAAAGCATAACTTTAAAAAAAAGGGGAAACCAAACGAAAACATAAAAACGCTAATAATATTGATTAATTCTATATATATATATATATTGTGCCTTTATTTTTTATAATAAAACCGAATAAAAACCGCACTGAGTGCATTCAAATCATGTCACTAAAATTTAGTGAAACGTGTGTCATTAGCGTTATTTTACTCACCAACTAAAGATTGAAACGTTTCTTAAAACTCATAGTAAAATAAGGCGTTGAGAATCACAGCGGGCCTCACTATAATTTTCACTGAACTGAGATGATTATAATATAGTATTTTTCTTCAAAAATTCCGGTGGAGCAAAAGAGTTTTGATTGCTTTATAATAGATCGTAACACTTGTCCAATTGTTCACTTTCATTGTTTTGGCTTAGGACAGCTTAGTGAAACTTTTGGGTTGATCCACTCTTTTTCTTACTATCTCAGTCCAAAGAAAACTTCAATGTGATTTTTTTTTAATTTTTGAGATATATCACATAATATGCCACAATTTATTTTTGGTGAATACGTGACACTTCACTCATTATTTTTTTAAATTTAAATTTAAAACATATTTACGTAACGGAATATGAAAAAATAAAAACATCAGCCCAGAAGTTTTTTTTTCCCGACATGAAAATTGTAGTTCCGTCAGTTTTTATTTGATATCTGTTTGAAAATTTCCCTCCTAATTTTCATTTTTAGCAAATTTTTGTATAAAAGGTTTTCGAGAATTTCAGCACTTAGGGAGAAACTCAAGAAGTGAAATATGCTTTTTAAAACTATGCCCAGGATGATTTTACCATGTTTTATCCGAGAACTTTTCCGAAATTTTACAGTCCAACTATACTGGTTTATAGAACATTGACTCATTCACATGAAAAATTTATAGTCTTCTCGCACTGTACAACTGCTGACACAATCGGAGATTTAGTTACTATCATGCTAAATCGACATTTTAAAAAACAAATTCCTCAAATTTAATTTTTACTACCATTTTTACTTTCTCGTATACGAAGTATACAAAGAGAAAGTATTGTAATCGTCAAAAAATTCGAAATCGAGATTTTGACAAATCTCCACGTTTTAGACCTCCCTGAGTCCGAAAAACACAATTTTGGAATTATGTCTGTGTGTCTGTCTGTCTGTGTGTGTGTGTCTGTGAATACGATAACTCGAAAACTATTAGAGCTACGGGGATGAAATTTGGTAAGTGGTCTGTAAACATAATTTGTAGGTTACTACCAAATTTTGGACAAAATCCGTCAAAGGGAAGTCTGTCAATTTGTATGTCCGCGGTCATGTGAAAGCTGTAACTCAAAAACTTGATTAGCTAAATGGATAAAATTTGGTACACAGTTTTATCGTTATGAATGTAGGTCCGTATAAAGGTTTGGGCGAAATCCGTCAAAAAGAGGCGTTCAAATTGCATATTCAATTACTTTTAATCCGATTCTCATGCGCATGCGTATTTGTAGCAATCTGTTATTGTTGTAAATTTTATTTACGACAATAAATAATGTTTTCAAACATCAATTGTTAACAATTTTTTTATTGTTGTAAATCAAACCGATCTCATTATTTCAGCAAATCTTTTATTCACGCGCTTTTGCACTTGTTACAGTTGTGGTAGTATAAATTGTTTTCTTGGGAATTCAATTCCAAAGCAGAATTTTCGCTTTAGTATTCATTGCATTGCCTATTTCATCGCGCCTGCTTCAAAGTAATATGTTTTTGAAACGTGGCAACAGATATTTGATGTCAGGTTTGTTTGTTTTTTTGTTTTACTTTCTCGTATACGAAGTATACAAAGAGAAAGTATTGTAATCGTCAAAAAAATTCGAACTCGAGATTTTGACGAATCTCCACTTAGAAAGTATACTAGAAAGTTTAGGGGAGAGCACTCCCGCTGGTTATTTTCAAATAGATGAATATACGTATTAGAAGCAATTGGTTCAGACGATTTCATTAGATGTGGTTGCAAAGAGAGGTAACGAATGCCGCCAAACTTTCAAAAAACAATTAAATTATGTCTGTAAATACTAAAACATTTTGAAAATGTATTGCATTTTTATAAACACCGACTTTATAATTATTTAAATCGCGTATATATTGCTTGTGTCACCCTGTATTATAGGTGATTTTGAATTAAAGCTGAAATTATTTCAAGTGAAGTTACTGAGCCTAATAAATCGTTACATATTTTAAAAAATAAAAAGTAAACTTCCAGTTTAGAGTAATGTTTTCTATACGGAGTAAAATGTTCAGAGAAGGAAGCAAATGAAATTTCATATGAGTTCAAATGAACCAATACGCTTCAAAAGATTAGACGAAATGTTTCTACAATTCACATGCATCGGAATTCATTCAAAAAGAAAAGAGAAAGACATTGAGAAATGAAATCTTCAACTTCCGGCATATCAATTTAAACTTTGGAGCAATTTTATGGGAATTACTCATTGAAGATACATTTGATACCTTTCAGCTTCGATTGTTAATATTTAGTGTACATCAATATACACAAGAACTGAAACAGGATACATTCTTGAATGCTTAATTTTTCATGGATGAACTGTTTCCTCACTACCTGAATAACATGCGCAATATAACTAAACATCTGAAAATATTGCTACTTTGTATCCTTATGCTCGACTATGCTGAAAAAAGAACATGTAGGCACACAAACATTCTTGCTTTGCCCATTGAAACTTCAATCCATTGCGTACGTATCCTTTAGCAGCTCCTACCCCGTGCCATACTGTCAGAGGGAAACAGCATTTCATGACCATGGAAGCGAAGGAAACAGCATTTCATGACCTTGTAGGCGAAGGAAACAGCAT
>BGPR01029382.1:0-15355 GCA_013235015.1 Araneus ventricosus | reverse complement strand
TATAAATTAAATACATAATTTAAATTGTATTTCGATGATAACTTATTTGGAGGAAAAAACGTTCATTGGTTTCACTGTGAAACTACACATTTCTTGAAAATAAAAAATGCTAAATTTTTTTCCTTTACATATTTATGATCAGCTACATAATACTCATTTTTGATATAAATGTAGTAATTTTAGAAACATGTAGTAAACTTGAAAGGCTTAAACGGTGTAGGGGGCATAAAATGGAAGAGAATCGAAAGACGCTTCTCAACTATCTGTTAACAACAAGTAAAAAATTTTTACATGGTGTTGACAAAAGCCGTGTCCAACAGGCTGAATCGTTGGGGAAATTTAGGACAAAATTTAACGACACTAAGTGGTGAATAGAAGTTACTGCCAAATCTCGATCATGATTACAAACAGCACAGACTGACAGACAGTCACCTTTTCATGAATTTAATCCAAAATGTATGATTCTGGTGATAAAACTAATGTACCAAATTTCATCCAAGTTGCTAGATGCGTTTTTGTGTTATCGTGGTCACGAGCATGCTACGGAGAGATAGACAGACTTACGGAGTTAGTCGCGGGGGTAAAACTCCCCCCTTTTTGTTCAATCAATTGAAAAGTACCGGGTGTTACATAGACCTTATTGAATATAATTAATCATCTTCCTCAGTTTTAGTTTCGCAAGAACTACGCAACAATGCAATACAGCAATAATTAGCGGGCTCAGTAATTAGCTCAATAGTCAAAATTTTTTTTTTATCAAAACTGATTGGACCGCAATAAAATTTCGACTAATTCTAAAATTCGAACTGCAAAAAATGGATTTAAAAATGAACCCAGCAAGAAAGAGCGATAATTTTTAAACTTAAAATAACAGTCGTAATTTATTTTTAATATCTGAGAGTTTTAATAAATAAGACTTGATTAATGAAAAAAACTGTAAGTAGTTTTAATAAATAAATTGATAATAATGATAATAAAAATGTTTTTAATAATTTTTAAATGATAATTTCAATAAATAATTGTATAATTTTAATAAAGAGACATTATACAACACTTTTAATGCAACAATTGTTCAAAAAACTTCAAAGTAATCAATACGAATCCGATCTAACGTGATCAAAAGCTTCAAAAATAAGATGAGAAATTTTTTGATTTGTTTTTGTCGGAATACATTGTACAGCAGTAAAGCCTTCGAGTGAATTAACCTTCCAGCCAGCGGGTAAAAATTTGAGCGGGCCCATCACTTCTCCAAATGATGGATTGGTAAGGGTGGCCCTGTTGTAAGGCCACCGAGAAGTCCTGATTTGATACCATCTAAACGACTTCTTCGAGATTATCTTAAGATGACTATTTACTGTGAAAAAATGCGAGACTAAACACATTTAACCCTCCTGCAGTCGCGCGTTTGCAGGAGATACTTGTATCATCTATCGTCTATACTTATAAAAGGCAATGTTTGTGTGCGTGCGTGCGTGGGCGCGATGTCCAGACGAATCTATCGCACTCACAGCCATGAAATTTAGCACACAGGTAGTCGTAAAGGTGACTGAATGCTCCTCGAAGCCGGAATTTTAAAATTCAATATAGAAAATTTTTTATTTAATGTTTTGTGTTGTTTCGGGTCATTTTTGGCATGTTTACGGCTGTAGTATCTTTTCTAAAGATCGTTGAAAAACAATCAATGCACCATCGGATGGAAAAAACCCTTTTCGTTCTAATGAAGTTTGTTTTGAGCTTCAAACGTAATTTACTGAAATTTGGGAATTTTTTAAAAAGTAGTCAATTTTGCCATCGAAATTTTATTTTTGTTTTTAAATTTGCTGCATCCGACGTTCTAATAACAATATTATTTTAATTTTTTTTCAGCTTATAACTGGAACGGTTCTGTCGGATATAAAACAAGAACGTTTAAAATATCTTTTTCCGTTTTATTAATTTTTTCCTGTTCAGTTGAAAGATATTTTTTCTCTAACAAGCGTTCTCCCGCGGAAGTTTCTCCGGAGCCTTACCAACAAGCATTTTGCAATTTCTTTGGCTGACTGTGCAGAACGCAGGATACGTCATAATTTTCAACCGAATCACTTCGATTATTATTTTCGGCAGTGTCTTAATGTGTTTATGTCTCGCATATTTTGCTTGCTGTATAATAATCATTTTCACGTTGCAATTTTTTACGTCAGTCCCTTGAAAGATGCATAAACGTTGCTTTACTGAATATTACCAACAATCGTCAAGAAAAAAAAAATCGAAATCTTTATTCGTTCTCTCAAAATCAGCATTTTTTATTAATAATGTGGAATGTTTATATAGATATTTTAAATAAACTTTTAGCGTTTTCTCAAAATGAAGTTCCATGATGTTATCCGCATTTGAAAGTACTCCATTCGCATCCATTGTTTTAAGCTACAATTCTAAAACTGTTCGCCTGCGCTGTATGTTGATTGTAATATTCATAGAATTTTTCATAAATAAATCATTTATGGACATTATTGTTTTTTATGGCTTCGTGATTATTGCTGATTTTTTTAAAAAAATCAACACTAGATTTGAAACAAAAATAGCAATGTCAGTTATGTTAAACCTGCGAGATGTTAAGTATAACTTAAATATCTATTTAAAGTACCTGTAAAAATATTCTTATGTTATATTTTAATGCACATGCAATAATTTTAAGTGTTACAATATTTTAATACATTTCTTTCCAAAAGGAGAGAACATCACACATCTATTTTGTCGAAATTAATACACATAGAAGAATTTGAAATCTTAAAATCTTTTAATACATTTTATTCATTTCTAATTATAAAATCGAAAAGTTACTTGTGATATCTGCTAAAAAATTTTTTTACAGCATAAGAGTAATATCATAAATTTCTTATGAAAAATTCAGAGCAATTTCTCAGAGATTAAAGAAATTTTGTTTTGAATGTTTATTGTAGCCTTATTATTATTTTTTTTATTCAACTAAAATTTAGAAACAAAAGAGTAATAATAATGATCAATATTTTTAAAAAATCAGAGCAATTTCTCGGAGATTGAAGAAACTTTCTTTTGAATGCTTATTGTAGCCTTATTATTATTTTTTTTTATTCAACTAAAATTTAGAAACAAAAGAGTAATAATGATCAATATTTTTAAAAAATCAGAGCAATTTCTCGGAGATTGAAGAAACTTTGTTTTGAATGTTTAGTGTAGCCTTATTATTGTTATTTTTTAGTCAACTAAAATTTAGAAACAAAAGCGTAAAAATGATCAATATTTTTCAAAAATAAGAACAATTTCTCAGAGATTAAAGAAACTTTGTTTTGAATGTTTATCGTAGCTTTATTATTATTATTTTTTATTCAACTAAAATTTAGAAACAAAAGAGTAATAGTGATCAATATATTTAAAAAATCAGAGCAAATTCTCAGAGATTAAAGAAACTTTGTTTTGAATGTTTATCGTAGCCTTATTATTATTTTTTTTTATTCAACTAAAATTTAGAAACAAAAGAGTAATAATGATCAATATTTTTAAAAAATCAGCGCAATTTCTCAGAGATCAAATAAACTTTGTTTTAAATGTTTAGTGTAGCCTTATTATTGTTATTTTTAGTCAACTAAAATTTAGAAACAAAAGAGTAAAAATGATCAATATTTTTCAAAAATAAGAACAATTTCTCAGAGATTAAAGAAACTTTGTTTTGAATGTTTATTGTAGCCTTATTATTATTTTTATTTATTCAACTAAAATTTACAAACAAAAGAGTAATAATGATCAATATTTTTTTTAAAAAATCAGCGCAATTTGTCAGAGATCAAATAAACTTTGTTTTGAATGTTTTATTGTAGCCTTATTATTATTTTTTATTCAACTAAAATTTAGAAACAAAAGAGTAATAATGATCAATGCTTTTTAAAGATCAGAGCAATTTCTCAGAGATTAAAGAAACTTTGTTTTGAATGTTTATTGTAGCCTTATTATTATTATTTTTTATTCAACTAAAATTTAGATACAAAAGAATAATAATTATCAATATTTTTTAAAAATCAGATCACTTTCTCAGAGATTATTTTTTAAAAATCAGATCACTTTCTCAGAGATTAAAGAAACTTTGTTTTTAATGATTATTGTAGCCTTATTATTATTTTTATTTATTCAACTAAAATTTACAAACAAAAGAGTAATAATGATCAATATTTTTAAAAAATCAGCGCAATTTCTCAGAGATCAAATAAACTTTGTTTTCAATGTTTATTGTAGCCTTATTATTATTATTTTTTATTCAACTAAAATTTAGAAACAAAAGAGTAATAATGATCAATATTTTTTAAAAAATCAGAGCAATTTCTCAGAGATTAAAGAAACTTTGTTTTGAATGTTTATTGTAACCTTATTATTATTATTTTTTATTCAACTGAAATTTAGAAACAAAAGAATAGTAATGATCAATATTTTTTAAAAATCAGAGCAATTTCTCAGAGATTATTTTTTTAAAATCAGATCACTTTCTCAGAGATTAAAGAAACTTTGTTTTGAATGTTTATTGTAGCCTTATTATTATTTTTTTTATTCTACTAAAATTTAGAAACAAAAGAATAATAATGATCAATATTTTTTAAAAATCACTGCAATTTCTCAAAGATTAAAGAAACTTTGATTTGAATGTTTATCGTAACCTTGTTATTATTTTTTATTCAACTAAAATTTAGAAAAAAAAGACTAATAATGATCAATATTTTTTTAAAATCACTGCAATTTCTCAAAGATTAAAGAAACTTTGATTTGAATGTTTATTGCAGCCTTATTATTATTTTTTATTCAACTAAAATTTAGAAAAAAAGACTAATAATGATCAATATTCTTTAAAAATCAGCGCAATTTCTCAGATATCAAATAAACTTTGTTTTGAATGTTTATCGTAGCTTTATTATTATTATTTTTTATTCAACTAAAATTTAGAAACAAAAGAGTAATAAGTTTTTAAAAATCAAAGTAATTTCTCAGAGATTAAAAAAACTTTGTTTTGAATGTTTAGTGTCTTATTATTATTTTTTTTATTCAACTAAAATTTGTAAATAAAAGAGTAATAATGATCAATATTTTTAAAAAATCAGAGCAATTTCTCAGAGATTAAAGAAACGTTGTTTTGAATGTTTAGTGTAGACTTATTATTATTTTTATTATTCAACTAAAATTTAGAAACAAATGAGTAATAATGATCAATATTTTTTTTAAAATCAAAACCTTTTATTTTTTCAGTTTTATACTAAACACTTATTGTCTCATTTTTTTAACTACGCACGGTAAAATAGTGTACGTAATATACGCTTATTCATAGAAACTCACTCATCAGCAATTTCTCTGAATTACTAGTTAGAACTTTAACGCTTTGGTCTTTTCGCGTCTCATTTTAAAAGTCAATTTCTCCGAGCGAAAATAAACAAGCAGTTTATCTAATACAGAGACAATAACAAAAAGTACTCCTCCCGACCTCAAAAGGGGACTCGGCCGAAAATAATCGCTGCCTCGTCGTCACGGGCTATTAATAGAAACTCCAAATCTACACGCACTATGGAAACGGAGATGCAGAGAAATATTTTTACCTTGTCGAGTGGTCCTCGAATGGTCAGGGGCGAAGTCCGAAACACGAGATGACCGCTCGATTTTGGTGCTGTGCTCAATTCTTGGAAAGATCGAAAGATCCCAAACCTGGATGTCTTGATCCTGGGAGAAATCGGCTGCTTCTGAGACAAATTCCGGGGTTGCCGCCTGCTACTGAAGGAGAGGGTTGCCTCGCTTGGCGAGCGAAAGACGCGATTGGCGAAGATCTTTAGAGATATTTCCTTTATTCGATACTCCGAAATCAAGGATGCTTTTAAAAAAGCATATTATTTTAAAAATTCTTTAATCTAATGTAATTATTGATATTTCTATCACACGTACTTTAAATCAAACTTTTTTGAGTTTTATGATATACTTAAGAGTCATATGGCACTGAAAGTTTATGAAATAACTAGAAAATCACCCATGGTATGAGGGTGCAAATTGCCTCTTCATTCGAGGGATTTCAGTCAATTTGACGTGTTTTAATAGATATAGATGCGTGAGAAATAGTTTAACATGATTCAAAACAATAAACAAACATATGTTTTATGACGGAAATATATATATTTTATTTACTATTATTTACATATTTCTTTATTCAAAAAACCTCTGGTCTAAAAAAAAAATCTAGAAAATCTAGTAGATATAATCTATTTTTTACTTCGTATTACAATTATTTTTTACCTGGTAAAATAGCTTAACTCTGTCATTTCTTCACTCATTATACAAACACACCTTTAAAATATGAAACCAGCATGAACGCAGTTTTGAAAATAATAAAAAAAACAATTGCTTGTCATTTCTGCTATGCTGAATTCAATTCATGGCTTATGTCATTTCTGCTATCAACGATTCAACTCTCATATGGCTTATGTCATTTCATATCAGCGATTCAACTCATATGAAAGCTATGTACATTTCTGCTATCAACGATTCAATCATATGGCTTATGTGATTTCTGCTATCAACGATTCAATCTTATGGCTTATGTAATTTCTGCTATCAACGATTCAATTCCAGTGGTTGTATGTCATTTCTGCCACCAGCCTGTCAATTCTGTATTTTTCAAAATAATACAGCTCCTTACCCTACAGGCGGGTTCGCAGCATGCACCCACTTTGTTCAGTCACTCCCGCCACCTGGCTGTTCGAGGGCCTTCAGCCACTACTTTAGAAGTTTATACATGCATGAAAATCAGTGAACAGACCATATAACCATAGTAGATTTCATTTTGTAGTACACAGGGTTCTTTTTAAAATTGTAAAATCTTTCAATAAACCCCATCTAGCTTGCGGAATGTTTTGTACTTTTTTCAATATTTGTAGCATGAATGTCTTCAGAACCATAAATAACAGAATGAAATCGCCTAAATAAACGTTTTCCTTCTATCTACAAGGTAGGTATTTTCAATATTTTTTAAACATCGCTATTGTGATGGAACTGTTGAGGATCTATATTTTTAAATAATATAGGTAAAACCTTAACAGTTCTCCATCCAACCTAAATTACTCTACTGATTTCGATAGCTTTTTTACTTCTAATGTGAATGCTTATGATGTCTAGAATATGTCACTAAGTGGTCGCTTGCCTCCCTCCCCCACCACCACCCTCCCATTTTGACAAATCAAATAAAACTTCTCTATATTATTTCTAGCGAAACATTGTAGAAATCCCTCAGCCCCAATCCAATCACGAGAGTTTCGCCAATGTTTTTTCTTTAAAGGTATGACATCTAATAAGATATGGAATGTCATAAAGGATCGGATTTTCAGACGAAATGGAAAAACATATAGAATATATGGCAGAGAAATATTTCTTCACATACATACTCTATATGTTTTCGATTTTTTATTTTTCATTCTCTATATGTTGTTTCATTTCTATTTTCATTGTCTAAATGTTTTTCGTTCTGTACAATTCTCTATGTGTTTTTCGATTTCTATTTTCATTCTCCATATGTTTTTTTCGATTTTTTATTTCATTCTCTATATGTTTTTCATTCTATTTTCATTCTCTATATGTTTTTCGATTTTTTTATTTTCAATCATTCTCTATATGTTTTTTTCGATTTTATTTTCATTCTCTATATGTTTTTCGATTTTTATTTTCATTCTCTGTATGTTGTTCGATTTCTATTTTCATTGACTAAATGTTTTTCGATTTCTATTTAATTCTCTATATGTTTCTCTATCCTTAATCAACCACTTCTTCTCTGTACATTCTCTATATGTTTTGTCGATTTCGTTCGAAAATGGGAAGAGGTGGGGAGCAGGTGACCCTTGATGACATATCTAGAACGTCATAACCTTTCAAATGAAAAACAATTATTGAAATCGGTTGAGTGGTTGGGGCTGAGTGAACTCGGTGAAGGGTTTTACCAAGTTATTTTATAGATGAAGTTAACTTTTTGAAATAAACTTCAGAGTAGGAGGAAAAAAGCATAATCAAATTTATCGACCCAGTTAAAAACGTAGCTTCCCGAATTCGACCACCAATTTTTCACCAAACATAATCAAAGCAAAAATCACTTTCTGATTCGCGAAAGTTACCAGGGACAGAATATGAAATTTTTATAGTAACTTGCATCATTTCTTCTTCTTTTTTTGATTTCATTACGAAACTATACAAGAGAAAGTATTTTACTCGAATTTTAACGAGTCTTTGCACGTTTTTTAGACCTCCTAAGGTCCAGAAAAAACACAATTTTGGAATTGTGTCTGTCTGTGAATACGATAACTCGAAAACTATTAGAGATACGGGATGAGAAATTTGGTAGCAGGTGGTCTTTACACATAATGTAGGTTTCTATCAAATTTTGGACAAAATCCGTCTGGGAAGTCACAATGCTGTCTCTATGTCCGCGTTTATGTGAACACTATAATAAAAATTTGAATAGCTAGATGGATAAAATTTGGTACACACGGATTTTATCATCATGAATGTAAGTAATGTTTAGCAAATAATGTAATAACAAGTTTTGACTAAAATCCGTCGAAGGTTTGATTGTCTGTCGGTCTGTATGATCAATAGAATTTTTAATCGTCAATAACTTCTTAACAAGTACTTCGACAAATGAAATTTGGTATTTGGCCTTCTTACATTAATGGTATATTTGTGACCAATTTTTTGTGATCAATCAGTTTAAAAGGCGTTCAAATTGCATAATTAATTTTCTGGTCCGATTCTCCTGCGCATGCGTCCTGGAAGTAATTTCTGTGCGCATGAGCCATTGAATAGAATATCACTTTGTCCTTGAGCCGGCGAGTGGAACCCTAGCAGTGTGTGATAGATGCGTTTTAATCGGTACGCATGTCTTTAAGTTGGTCTTACCAAGATATTTTACAATCTCTATAATCTGCAATGAAAAAACCTTCCTGATAGTCATTGGATTCCTGGTTACAGTAGGTTCAATTTTTTATCCACGCGGGGGGGGGAGAAAAAGCCCCTTTGAGGGAAGTATGCAGGAAAGTTTGGGGAGACCACTCCCGCTGGTTTTCTCGCCACCCTATATTCTAAACCATCTAGCCTTTAGCTTTTGTTCTTTGAATAATATTTGATGTCTTTAAGGGCCTTCTTTTTTTGCTTTAGCTTGTTCAAACAATTTAAAGAAGACTATTAGTGATTATAATCTTATTCTGGGCTATTGGACCAAACTAGGATACCTAATTGAGCCAATAGATTACCTAATTAGACCAAGATTACCTAATTTGGCCATTTTCAATGCAGGCAACTGTTTGTGGTCCAATCTGAGCAGCTTTTTGGACCAAGAAACCTAAAGAAAATTCTCTAACCTTATCTTTAAACTATTTTAAGGCATCCGACTAGGTCGAAAAAGCGATTTTCGAAGAAAATTCACACAAAAACTTTTATCTAAAAATAAAGCCACAACTTTTTTAAGATTTCTAAAACAGTCTTTGTTTTTATTCTCATTTATTGGTTTCTTTAATCTGATATTTATTTGAAATGATTTATTATATTTTTTTAATGAGTTTTTCTGAAAAAATGAAAAGAATTTCATAAAATTGGTTAACGAAAGAACGTGATGTCTCTAAATAATTCATTAAAATTCATTGGGAAATTTTGTACACGTAATAATAAAACAACTGAAAGTGTAGTAAACCGTAAATTTACATGATAGCTTTATTTATCCAGTCCAAGTTTTACACATTCACTTTCAGTTCGAAAATAGGATAAGTTTGGCGAACGAAAAATCAATGGCGCCGACTTTAGTTCATAAAATATTTATTTATTAAAATAAATTTTATCTTACGGTCTAATACATTCTAGATAGTTTAAGAGCCATGCATTAAAATTAAATATATCCCATATTTTTCCATTATGCTGTTTTTCTTAACATTAAAATTTTTTATTAAAATTCTTGAAACAAATTATTATTTTCAAAACCGCGATGATATATGAATTTTTATTTCTGATTGTGACTATTTAAGCCTATTTTTTGTTATTTAGCTCTGTAGATCTTTTGTGCATGTTTTTTTATTTTATTTTTCTCCGAACCTAGTCGGGTACCTTAATAAAATTGCAGTATGTGATAAACTTCCTTGGCAAATAAGTTTCCTGTCTCAGGATATTATTTACAAACATGGAAAGAAGTCGCTTCCAACAATGTAGGTCTTATGGTTGGGAAGAAGTTTTATGAGGTAAGAGTATGTAGAACTGATCGACAGCAGCCACGTCTGGACACTGACCTTGGCGACTTGGAACCAAATCTGTAGCGACGAAAATATAGGATCTCAAGGTGCTGGAGATCTTCTCACGATATCTCTATTAGCAGAGGAGACACACGCTTGAATGTGCAGATCATTCGTGATGTCCAAGGCCTGCCGGGGAAACTATATACCGACAGCGCTTGGAAGACGGAGCGAATGTTGATCGGCTGGGATCACTTGGAGCGCGAACGTCTTTGGAGTTCTATTCGCTGCGAGCTAGTAAGCTGTTAGACGCCGAGCGGTATGTCTTGATCCATTACCAGAACGACTTTAGAGCTTCGTCCTTAGTGAGCTAGGAAGCTGGTGAGCTGAGCGCTATTGAAAGTGCTGTTGGTAATGGTGTGAATTGTTGCTGATTATTTGTGTGGTTGCTAAATAGCAAAGTGCTGAACTGTTGTACCTGTGAATTTTTGTCTGTTTACATTGCTGATCTGTCCAAGAACTATTTTTCCTGTTCCTGTGCTACGTGTTTTTTCCTGCATATTTGTAAATAAACCTTCATTCTCCACTTAATCCTGCGTGTTGGACTGTTTACCATACACCCACAGTAAGACTTTTGTAACAATATAATAACCTATTTTGCAGCTTACTTTAAAAGCAGCGTAGGCTTTTGTTTCTTGTTAAAATACTTAATTTAGATGTCTAAACGTAAACACTTGTTTTCTGTTGCAACCACATGATTCCACAAACCACATTTACATATGTACAACATAAGTTTCCTATTTCGTCGGCCAAACATTTAATAAAACCAGCAGGGGAGTGTTCTCCCCTAAAATTTCTCGTATATTTCCCCAGAAAGGTGCTTTATTTCCCCTCGAATCTCATTGGATAAAAAAAAAATTCTAACCTACTGTTGCAGAATCAATGACTATCAGAAGGTTTTTCAATATAGTGATTGAAAAATATCTACAAGTAAAGAATCAAATTCAAAGAGATGCCTACGATTTTCCGCTCTTGTCGTCTCAGGGCAAATTGACATAATTCGCTCTATAGCCTTCTTGACCACAGAAGATTGCTTCCAGTACGCATGCGCATTGAGGTTGACAGATTCTTTTCAAAAGTAAGAAATATACAGACCGACAGACATGATCAACCCGCTTTGACGGATTTGGCCCAAAATTTTATTCGGACCTACATTTATGACGATAAAACCATTATTTTTAAATTTTATCCATCTAGCTATTCAGTTTTTGGTTATAGTGTTCACATGACCGCAGACATAAACGGAATAGACTTTCCCTTTGACGGATTTTTTGTCCAAATTTGAAAACCTGCAAATTATGTTTAAGACACATACCAAATTTCATCCCACGTAGCTCTAATAGTTTTCCGAGTTATCGTGTTCCTGAACACACAGACAGACACTTAAATTCAAATATGTTTTTTCAGTCTCGAGGAGGTATAAACCGCAAAATTCGTCAAATCTCGAGTTCGAACAACAACAAGATTACAACCACTTTCTCTTTGTATGCACTTCGTATGCGAGAAAGTAAAATTCGACAACTGTCCTATTTGATTGTAATTAAAATTAATACACTACCAAGAATTAAAAAATTCTAAAACACATATGAGAAGACGCCTTAGGCAAAATTTTCATATTACTTATTCTTTCAAAATATTAGAAATAAATAGAATCTACAAACAAATACAAATATTCGAGGAATATATTGCAATTGAATGTGGGGAGTTGGGGTAGATTGATACGCGGGTACAATGATACATTTCATAAATTTAATGATTGGAATAGATCAAGATATTCTATATCCTCTCAGATATATCGCACTGTAACCCTTAGCACGTTATTTTTCGGCCATGTTTAGTCAAAAGTTAATTTAAAATGAATCAAATCGCTAATCTATTCGTCTAAGTCAATTTTTTCTCTAAGTACGTGTTGACTGTGATTTTCTTTTAACTAGTTACGTTCTCTAGTCATTCACATTACATTACACCACCACCATCCTCGTGTTTAGAGCCATTTGGCTCCTTTCCGGTTTGGGTGGATGGAAGGTGAATTTTTAGTTTACAGAAAGGACAAAAACAAGTAACAGGTGCAAGAAATAAATAAAATGAAAAAAAGAAAACATACACTGGACAGAACAACATAGAAACAATACAAATAGAGAAAAATACGTAGGGGAAAAAAACATAAGTAGCCGGAAGTGTGTGTCAGTCTGGGTGGATGAGAGCTCGATTATTATCCTCTAAAATAGAGACCATTCTCTATCATATGAAACACTTGCATTAGGAGTCAGTGGGTTCTTCATAAGTTGTTCGATGTTTTCAACCACTGTAATTTAAGTGACACTTGTTGGAGTTTGGAAATGCCAGGAGGGTAAACCGACATTTTGTGGCACTAGTGCGTGGATCTCCTTTTTCTCCACACGACAGTTGTCATGTGTTCGAAGATTGAAACGTGAAGGTATGAAGGAAAAAGTCCGTGTCCTGTATTGAACATTATCTCTTCTCCATTCATCCTACTGGCATTTGAGACAGGCATATCGCGTGTACAAGCCAGTTTCTCCGTTATCCCACTGTCTTCCCAGATGCTTAAAGCAGCTGACTTAATCTCGGCTTTCAGGTAGGAAAGTGGCAGGTAGAAGGAAGGGTCCCCTTTTGTGGTGGCTTCTTTGGCTAATTGGTCTGCGCATTCGTTGCCTAAATAACCGACGTGGGCTTTAAGCCATCAGATTGAATGTGTTTAAAGTTTTTTCCAGTCAGGGAATCTACTCAAAGGCGGAAAAACATTTCACTGTAGACATATTAAGTTTGAGGTTTTCAACGTTGCTTTTTTTGCGTGACCACTTGTTTTTATGTAAAAAAAAAAGGCTCTTTAGGCAGATTGATAAAATTGACTCAGGGCACATTAATACGTCTTCTTTAGTAAGTAATGATGTGCCTTAAAAAGCAACTACCTTTCAAAATCGTATTCGGAAATGGGAGAAAAATGAAAAATTTACTATCTAAAACACTCAATTAAGTATTTATTGTTAACTATGAAAACGGTTTAAATTTCATTGCAAAAATGAAAAGAATTGTAAATTAAGTTTCAAATATTTTTTTGCAGATTTATTAAAACTGGAGAGAAAAAGTGTACGGAAACTTAATATAATCGAAAAGATAATTTTGAATTTTCAGATGGTTTGAAAGTTGTTTTGTGCTATATAATTTTCGTAAGATATCAGGAAGAACGCTAACATTTCCCTTAATTTTAGTGCATTAAGGAAATTTCAAAAAAAAAAAAAAATGCACATTCTCTGCATCAGTATTTTTGCACGCAAACTTTACACACATTCTTTGTATTTGTAGAGAAAGTTATTTTCTGAGCTTATTTCATTTTCCAGTCTCATTAAAAATGTTGAATTTTGATTTTAAAACTTTGTGTTAAAATCAAGTAAAAAAGTAACAGTTTTTTTTGATAAAATAAATTTTAGATCCACCTATTAATCATCATTATTTTCGACATTTATCAATGTACCCCCCCCTAATATGGTGGTCAGTACAAATCCATTTTAAAGAAAATGTGACGTATTTTTTTTTTATTATGTGATTTATGACCAACGGGTCTATTCTGGTACCCCGATTTGGGTTGGGAATCACTTTTCCCGTTGTTAACGTGCAGAAAAAATGACGTCTCCCAACCCAACCAGGGGATACCAGAATAGACCCGCAAAACTCGACTAAATCTTAAGATTAACAAATGCATAAATATATAGTATTAATTCTAGTATTGTTCTTTGATAAAATCATTTTTAGCCTTCCAAAAAGAGTTATCTATGTCCTCGCATTCCCCTATATCCTTGCCATCAGGATAAAACAATTTAAAATCAAACTATGAAAGATTTGCTTTAAAATAAAACGTGAGCAAAACATGCCACCATCTAACCTTTTCAAAAAAATTTAAAACAATTCTTAATATCTACTAGATGGTGTAATTTCACCGCGACGTTCACTGAAAATAATTGTAGCTAAAGGACGGTCAATCATGTGTTCCTACAAGAGCTTTAACAAATTTCAGAGAGAAATTTGTCATGTTCAAAATAGGTGATGAACAAGAAAACGCTTTTATATTGTACACTTTAGTGTTCATAACATCGATGGACATCGAGAGCCAAGTCGATAGTAGGGTTTTCAGAACTATAGACTGAAACAATCGATAGCTTCTAAACTATCGACTGAAAATGTGCCTATCTATAATATTGGCGGGGAGAACGCTATCGGTAGTTCAGTCGATAGTTTGAGTTCAGTTGATGGTTTGAGGTTCAGTTGATGGTTGAGAAAACTATCGACCCTGCACTATCGATAGTTCAACTATCGATGTTTTGGGCTACTACTTCATTTCTTATGAGTTGCATAGCTCTCTAGTTTGTGTCAGTCAAATATCGCAAGTCAACTAGTTAAGATATGCTCTTTAAACCAAAACATTTAGACTGAGGATCAAATACATATATAAAAGTAAATTCACCGATAGCAGATAGATATGATGAGGCATTACTAACTTTCAGATGACAGGGAAAAGACTAGTGCAAGGTGCTTTTTTTTTATTCGAAATCCAAGCTGAAGGGGAAAAACAAAAGAAATTCATTCTCTGCTTCAGTAGTATGATAATATTATCAAGTTAAGAACATTATTTTATCGTCTGCGTTTTTATACACCATTTGGCCATTTTAAATCTAAATCAATTTACAAATTCAGAAAAGTTTTCATCAAAGTACAAAATGCAGGAATACTTCCATTAAATTTAAAACAAGTACTCATGCAAATCTTGAACGTTAAATATTTTACGGATTATAAAATTTACTAATTTTTTTTTTGAATTAATGGTTATTCGGAAAAGCCGACACCTATTGCACGACTCGGCATTTCAGTAGCAAATAATATTCATAAACATCGATAGTTCAGCTATCCCCGATAGTGCAATGAATAGTTTTCCCAAACTATCAATATTCTTGTAGTCGATATTTTTTGAAACTATCGATAGTTTTGAAAGTCGATACTATCATCGATTGTTTCAGGCACGATAGTTCGAAATTCTAAACTAA
>BGPR01029381.1:2690-13991 GCA_013235015.1 Araneus ventricosus | reverse complement strand
TCAGATTTACTGTCTATTACCAACAACTATCGCATGCTTCTTCAAAATGCCATGCAATCTGACAAACGAATCGATTCCGAGATCCTACCTATAGATAATCGCAACTGAACATTTGTATTTTTGGGATTGTTATGTGGAGTTGGTTGGTTGGTAAGAGTTGAATGGCGAAAGAGCCAGGTTTGGCTAAACGCTGTTATGTGGAGTTCAGAAATTTAGGATTCATGAAGCTCAAATGAACTGTGACTTCAAATTTTTATTTTGGTCTTCTATTTAGTCGAAACAGATAATTGGCAAATTCGCTGATGGATTTATCACATTATTATTCAATTTTGAAGGCGGAACATACTTAAAACGAACCTCGGCCTTTTCAGTCATGGCCCAAGCATTTAAGCCAAATCATTTGGCGTATTAACTATATTACGCCGAATACTGCTGTACAATTAAATTCTACCCAAATTAATGAAAACTGCGCCGACTTAAGCCCTTCGCCTGTAATGACGCTTGTGATTCGCACATCAAATCTCATATCTTAATATTCGCATTTGTAACTAAGCCAAAGTAGGAATTAGTTAAAAAGACAAAAAAAACCCACTCGGACACACCTAAGTATCTCAGGTGTCCAGTGGTATAGTCGCAAAATAAGCAGTGCCGGGACAATCTAAAAGCAGTGCCGGGACAATCAAAAAGCAGTGCCGGGACAATCTAAAAGCAGTGCCGGGACGCTCTAATCTTGGTGACGAAAATCGCGCTGTTTTAAAGACGTTTCCACAATTTTATATTTATTTCTCGTGAAAAAATAGCAGCGCCTGAACGGCGTTCCGATTCCACAACACCCCTGCAGGTGTCCTTTACGTTCGTATATGGATTCGAATAACAGTAAATGTCCCAAATAGGACGTGGCATCTAATTATGAGATTCAATAAATTCGAAGATCAAGTCAAGATTCAGTCATAATTTTCAGTTAAATCCTGATTGCAACTAGAACTCTTCTAATCGTGAGGATTGAGAATTTTACCATCAGGCCTTTGTTGGCCTTACAAAAGTAAAATTAAATGATTTTTCTCAAGATTGCGTATATATGAGCTATAAAGGTAAATATTTCCAGTTTTAGAAAGTTTTCAATAACTTTGAACTTCTTTTGTCCATTGCTCAAGCATTTACACCAAATCACTTGGGGTAATTACCTATATTATGCCAAATATTTTGGCGTAATTAACTTCTTCTGAAATAAACGAAGCCTCCACAGGGATAAAATTCATCAATTCAAGATTTCGGTCTTGATTTGCAGTGAAATCAAGATTGCAACTAGTGATCCTTTGATCAAGAAGACCTCAGGCCCGTGTTGGCATTCCATAAGTGAAATTAAAACGCAAATGACTTTTCGAAAAAGGGGATATCTGAACTGAACTATAAAACTAGAAACGTAAATATTTGTAGTTTTAGAAAGTTTCTAATGACTTTGAACTTTTTATTTAAGGTTAAGGCCTTCCTGTTTTTCTAGAGAAATTATTCAGCACTTTTGCTTCAAAACTATGAAGAAAGAGGTTATTCTTGTTCAATTTTACGATTAATCTGTCATCGAATCACGTGAAATCTTTGCCAGACGAAATTCGTAAGTAGATGTTGCACGTGACTTGGCAATGGCATCCGTAATGTTGTGTTACAAAGACGTTCTTTATTCATAAATATAAAAATATCAACACTGTATTGATTGATTCACTTCTTCCATGTGCGAGCGTAAACCACTCCTATGTCAAACCAGATCAATAAACATTTCCTTTTCAAAACAACTTCTTTTTTCACCCCAACAATTTCTTTTATTCCGATTGTGAACTCTGAACCAACCAAAAGCGGGCAGTGGACTTTATCGCGAAGTACGTCATTTGGTTTATCATGTATGGCAACGTATAAACTCGTATGATGAGGAAATTTCCACTCTCCTTCAATTTTGCAAACTGGATGTTGATTGGCAGGCAGTACGGGTCATTGAAGAGAATTGGTTATCGTAGCGATAAGTAACCTTTCACCTTTTTTTCTCTCAAGAAAGTAGAATAAAAGCTAAACGCGAAGAAAACGGCCACAGTTGAACAGTAACGGAAGCTTCCTTTAAGTATATTTTTCTGTAACTTAAATAATCTACGGACATGTTTCTTAAAAGTTGCATATTCCTCTTGGTGCTTGCTTATGCCTCGGCTGACTATATAACTACTTATGACTGTAAGTATTGTTTATTTATTTTATATTGCGCTGACGTGTATCTTATTTTGATAGTGAAACTGAATCGTGCCTGTTGATTTTAGTAAGACTTAAGAATACGGTACTGCCACCAAACTTCAATTTCTTCAAGCGATAATTCCCTTTTCTCAGATAAATATTTTAATAAAAAAGAATCAGAAAGCCAACTGTTTTATATTATGTAATTTACGAATGAATGATGATGATTAAGATGTTCGCAACATCAAACGATAACAATTATATTAAATATTTGGGTACAGCTTTGATACATGGCATCACTGGCGATAATTTTATTTTGGCGACTTTTTTCAACAGCTGCAATATAGGACCCCATTGGCGATATTTTGTTTTGGCGACTACGATGCGATGTTCGGTTAGGCGACAAAAAGTCGCCAATACAAGATTATCGCCAGTGATGGCGTATATCAAAACTGTTCCAATATTTGGCTAAACTTGCAAACCTTGTAAGATTCCATGCCCAAGTTCCCAAAAATTTTGCAAACGTTAAGATGGCCACCACTCGTATAAAATTTAATATCAAATTTGGCGAGTTATCAGTAGAAAAAATCCAAGTTTGGCGGTCGTACGTGTTTTGTAAGTCTCGCCTAATAATTTTTAGAAAAGTGAAAGAAGTGTTTTTCTGAATATACAAAAATTAATAAACTGTCGTAATCACCTCGGTTTATGTTATAAAATGCATTTATTTCAGCGTAACTACATCAAACCATATATCTTGTAAATTTTTTAAATGCAGTTTTATCTCCCAAAAGAATAATTTCTTACTGTTGCCATAACCTAAGTACTAAAGTGATTCGGTTAAAAAATAAAAAAATTAACGAGCGTCATCCAAACGAAAAAATAAACGCAACAAGATACGTCTTCAATAAAAACAGTTTGTAATAACCAGTTGGCGAATCCAGGACGGGAGGGCTATCGGACTGCAGCCCCCCAGAGCTAAACCAGAATTCTTGATTTTATTCAAAATCATAACTGTTTGTTCTTAATTTATCTTTCAAAAAAAAAATTGCTTACTGGCTTGACAGGCTCCAAAGTTTTTGTTTAGTTATTTCATTATATTTTTTATTGAATTAACGAAATTATTGTACTGTTCTTTATGATTCTTATTGTTAGGCGAGTAAAGTCTGTAAAGTTAAAGTGTTTTGGTTTACATAAGCCATGGGGTTTGACATTCGACACGACGATACAAAAGTTTTATGGATTCTGGATTCGCCAACGGTAATAACTCGAATATAATTTTCAACATATATTATTATAGCCCAAATCCATTCTTAGTTTCTGTTTAAAAGTCTCGCTAAACGTAGGGCGGGAAAAATCTAGCCATATCTGAAGATGTTATAGCAATAATGTCCTTTTTTTACAATAAAAATTCGACTTCTGTACGCGTGAAACAAATGTTGACGGCTAAGTGAATCTTGGAGGCTATAGAGAGGTGGTAATTTCTCGGAATGAAAAATATAATCGAGCGTTACAGAATCGGTTGAGTCCAACGTTATCAAATCTAATAGAAAAGCTACTAAACTTGACTTAATCGTCAATCAACTTGCATCGAATAAATTCCTCAATCGTCAATCTTGCATCTGACCGTCATATTTCTGAACTTATAAACTAAAATTAAGTCGCCAATAGGCATTATTATCCAACATAAAAATTAATTAGAATACAAAAACACATGAAGTATCCTATTCCTTCTTTTAGCTCCATTAAAACGACAGCACATTCCTTGAATAAAATGTCATCTAATGGTTTAAAAAAACTGAACAATCAAGTTATAAAATATTTTTTTATTCATACGGGATACTTTAAAAGCGTTTACAATTTAGTCTACAAATGATTACATAATTTCATCTATTTATCGAGCTCGTGATTACAGTTAATAGCCATCTTGGTTCTTGGCGATGTGGCGACTGATGGCTTGGCAAAGTACGTTCAACTATTTGAACCAACTAAATTTATCGAGTTTATAAAACTACCCATCGGATGCCATATCGCGGGTTTTATATCATTGAGCGAGGGAGTGGTTGATGTGCTTTTCCCTCTTCTAAGTATTTCTGGGCATCTTCAATGACATGAGTGACCATTACATACGGAATTACCCCACATTAAACCAGCGGGATTGTTCTATCTTCAAATTCTTACACAAAGGACGGGCAAGTTTTTGGGATCTCGTCCATTTGATCTATTGGGTCCAAAATTTCATATACAGTAGAACCCCGCTAATCCGAACCGATTTAATTTTTGATAATTATATGTAATTGAAAAAATTACCTGAAAAGATTTAAATATACATACTAAAAACAAAAAAGTACTTTTTCAGCACGCATAATTTTGTACATTTTGAAGAAACTAATGCAATTCGCCGTAAGATAAGGTCACTTCATACAGGAACACATCCATTATTCTAATGAAAAGGGGAGACATATTATCTTTCTATTGCTTTTGAATAAAAGAATTCAAGATATAGTAGTGCTGAGTACTTATAACTTACATTTTTTTTTAGCACACATCTTATTATTTTCTATTTTTATCGGAATTTTGGGTAATCCGAACAGGCACCGGTCCCAATGAGTTCGGATTAGAGGGGTTCTATTGTACAGTCAAACCCCGGTGTATACCGGGTAAACGGGATATAACGACCCCTCGGTTATAACGAACTGTCCAAATGCTCCCAACCGATGTCCCATGCCACTAATGCATTTTCAGATGCTTGTAACGAACTTCAAAAGCAAGTAATTCGCATATAGAGAACCGAAATGTCCACTTTTCAAGCTTAGTTTCATCTCTTTAATGAAAAATCGCTGCTTATTTTCATACTTTAGAGAAATGAATGAAAGTTCAGTCAATTTCATTTTTTAAGGACAAATATTTATCTTAATTTATTATAGCCCATTACTAATTTCAACGCAGTGTAATTAATTTGTTCAACACAAAAATGCATTTAAGCGGTATAGGAATTCTTGTGTAGCAAATATTTGAAAAATCGGGTATAGTGAACCCTCTGGTTGCGGCGAATTTCTGGATGGGTTCGTTATAACGGGGTTTAAACGCAATTCTACAAGTTCTGTCGAGACCATAAGCCAAATTCCATTTATCTTGCTTGTGTATTTTTGAGTATCGTGTGCGCGTACACGCGGACAAACAGTCTTCCCGTAGACCAATTTAGCGCAAAATTAGACTCTGACTTTCGATGTTGACCATATACAGTGGACGCCGCTTAATTGATGGCGGTTCATGTTATCATTCGCTTTATATTATCAGAAACCTCTGGTCCCGAACCGACGTATTCAAATGTACACAATAATGATCACTACATCGTTTATTGTTAGCAGTAAAGAATTGACCTATCCCTCATTTTCAACCAAAGTTAACGATTGACGTTCGTGGAATTTCTCGCTCCACATGCAAGGAAACATCTGGGAGTCATTTTCCCCCTTTGTCGCGACTCGGCATGCCAAGAAATTTTAACCTTCCAGCGGGCGCGCGTATGCAAGAGATACTTATATTGTGCATCGCATTGGATATTTATATCGTATATAAATTTAAGTGCAAATCGTATTTATAAAATCTTTGTTTGCTATAAAGCTAATAAATACAGATAACATAAATAAAAGTTGCATTTATTTTTGTAAAACGCGATATATATATATGTAATAAGATGCACGATATGTCGTAAAATTTGTGCAGGCGCGCCCGCTGGAAGGTTAACAATCTGGTTTGAAATCTCTCGCTATATAACGCGTACCTGTCATTATTAGATTCCACATACAAATGGATATCTTCTGCCTCAACATTGTTGCACAATTCCATCAGTGGTGTAGTCGCAAAATAAGCAGTGCAGGAACGCTCTAGCTTAGGTGGCAAAAATTGCGTTGTTTTTTAAGGACGTTTTCAAAATTTTTTCTGATTTATTTCTCGTGGGGGGAAAAAGCAGTGTCGGCTCCACTACGACTACTCCTGAATTCCATCCTACTTTTGTTGCGTCTTTGACTCAAATAATGATGGCTCCCTTTTCTCAATTGTTTTTGGTCAAATAAAACCCTCTGTAATATATTCCTATCAAAAATTGATTTGTTGTGGTATGCCTCTCTTACTATTGAAGCTCATCGGAAACAATTCGAGTCTCCCTGTATAGTTAACAGAACCTAATTAATTAGGTTAATTTAAATAATAAATTAAATTAACCTAATTTAATTAAAATTAATTATATAAATTAATAATTTTTAATTTAATTCTTAATTTAATTAATGAATTAATTCTTATTGATTAAATTAATAATTAATGAGAATTATTTTTTTTCTTATTAAATGTGAAGTATTTTACTTGAAGTACTGTTTAGTTCATTGTTTGTTAATTGATATTTGTCGATTGCTTCGATTATTCGATCAATGCAAAATTAGAAGTTACACAAACTGTAAAAAAAAAAAAAATAGCTTGGTTAAAACTTGGAAAGTTCCGGTATGTAAAATATATGTAACATCATTAATGAAGGTGAGGTGTAGTCCATTTTGGTGAAGGAAAAGACAGTAGTTGTTCAATCTTCAATTATTCAGTCGTAGCAGATAAGTCAGGTTATCTTTTATAGGTAAAGGGATCGTAATGTACGTAGATCCATGACCAGAATTAAAGAGTTAACGCCCGAAGCGGTGCAACGTTGTTGATCGTTTACATGTTGGAGTCAAAATTGCCAGTTAACAAAGCGCTGAGAGGGTTATATACGGCAAAAAGGGGATTTTCCCGGAAGACTCGTGACTCGAAAGGAAAGTCGTAGTGCGCTTATTACGATGGAAGTAGAAGGAATTAAAAATGAGGGATCGTTAAAAATGATTTAAGAAAGTTAAAAACTTAAAATATCACATATATATATAAAATATTTTCGTGGTTGTAGTCGGTAAAAAGCAGAGTTATATTCTAATTTTCTTTTATTATGGGAGAGTGACGGAATGTACGTATATCTTGGTTTAAGTTTCAAGTAAAAAGAGAACAGAAAATCCCTGCATTTTCTCGGGTAGGGATTTAACGGATAGACACGTGATCAAAGTGAAGGGAATAATAACTATATTTAGTATATTACGTAAATGTTTTAGGGAAAAGTGTGGCGGTAATAAGTCGCCGATTTCGCGATTTGTGTAGGCGCGTGGAAGTAATTAGAATATTCTTTTGGTAATAAATATGCCAAAACGCGAGATTTAATATACCTCCAGCGCGGGAAATAAAACGAAACTGGAGTTTAAGAAAAGCAATTTTGAAATACATTAATATAGTACCAAGATTTTAAAATATATAATATTAGAATTTAAAGTAAAATTAAGTGAGATTATTACATATATATCGGTCAAAACCGGTATCTGGTATGTAATATGTCGATCAAAACTAGTGTGCTTTTTACATAACAAAAGGTACTCCGCAGTATCTGACTAGTAGTCTGTTAAAATATTACGTTCTGAATAATGCGAGATTTTGAAATCAAATTACATTTTCAAAATGGTTTCAATTAAAAAACTTATATGAATGCGTTTATTTCTCTGAGTAGTTTCCTTCTTCGTGAAAAAGAACACAATATCTATGCTAAAATATTGGCGCCAAAACTATGCTTCGCAGTCTGCCGGAAGTTGCTTAACTTGGTTAAAATCTCATTTCCCATGCTAATCACTCATCGATTGTGCTCGTTCGCAAGAAGAGTAATCGATATTCATATCAAAAGATAACGATTGATTTGTTTATACTTTCCACTAGTTGGTGTCTTGAAATTTCAGACCTTTTCAAAATATTCGCAATGCCTAGATTAAATATTTACTGATGCCTTATCTCTCTTGTCAAAAGTCCAGCTGCTCTTTCTCAAGAGCGATTATCAATAAATCTTCAATTTAGAGGGAAACTCGATGGAAAATTGTGTCATTCTTAATTGGAAATATCAGATGGAGCAAACCAAAGTCTGACCGTGACAAGCTTGGTTTCTGTTTTATCAAGACGTGCTCCATGTTTGGCTATTACTCGGGCAGGGCCCTTTGCACTCGAGAGGCTACTCTCGGGCGCCATTCTAGACGGCGCATTAGTTTTGACGTTTCTTGATTTTTATGTCTAAAAAAATACCTTCAGAGTCGCCGAATAATTTTTCAGGAAAAATAAGCTTGAATAAGAGTTTTTTTTTTTTTTTTCGTTTCGAAGCAGTAAAATGAACCCTTTTAATCGGTGAACTATGCATCTAATTACTTTCCGAGTGCAAAGGGTTAGCAGATTTGTTCGTCAAATACGAAGTTATTCTCGGCAATTTTGTTCCCGTGTTCAGTATTAAAATAGTTTACATGGTAGATTTTAATGGGAAAAACTGCAAGGGTGTTTAAGTAGAAATAGAGAAGCTGACTCTGTTTACGTTTCGAATTGCTTTTATTCTCCTCGTGCATTAGCGAAATGGCTCTCTTGACGAAAGGTTGCCAGTTGGCGGAGAGTTTCGTCGCCAAAGTTGACGAGCGCGACATAATACGGAACAAACTGCAAGGGTGTTTTAGAAGATATATAGCGAATGTCTCTTGTTAAATTTGAAAAAAAAAAGTTTTTTGAATTGAGTAGAATCAAACTTCAAATAAGACTGTGTGGGGGATGCGTCTTTGATTCGAATATGCAAATGCAATTCGTTAACTTCGAGCTGCACTGTGCCGAGCGTGACGTCACATAGGAGGCGCTGTCATCAATCTGAGCTTACAATGACGTCTCTGGCATGCGCATGGAACTACAGAATTTTTGCTATTTAAATCCGCATTTAAGTCGACTTAATTAATTTTAAGTACAAAAATCACCTGAACACGCTTAAATGTCTCAAATATCCATCTTAAATAGATTGAAGCAATAAAAAGTATCCCAAATGGGTGGTGGCATCTCATTAGGAGGTGAAATAAAATCGTAAGGCGAGGAGTTAAAACGCATTCTATCTTAATTGGTTAGTTGATTATAGACAATATTGTTAATGCGATCACTGGATGCTGCTGCGTTGCGCGCAAAAGGTATATTGTTTACTTCTTCTGGTTCTTCTTTTAATTTCTTTATTGTATAATTAAAATATCTATCTTTTTCATTTTATTAGAAGTTTCTGCATTTTTGCGCCATTCTGTTTAATGCGAAGTTTAATTGGTACTTTTCCGTTAGCCGGGCGCAAGCGAGAAATCGCCTAATGTAGAATTTCGCCAAATTTTGGCGACATTTGCGCCCGGCGACTTGGCTCGCGTTTGGTTCACAATTGGCGACACTTTAGACGGGCGCAAACGAAAAATCGCCAAATAATGTAGAATTCCGCCAAATTTTGGATACATTTGCGCCCAGCGACTTGGCTCGTGTTTGGTGCACAATTGGCGACATTTGCGCCCGGCTAACGGAAAAGTACCGTTTAATTTTTAACCTTCCAGCGGGTGCGCCTGCACAAATTTTACGACATATCGTGCATCGTATTACATAAATATATCGTGTTTTACAAAAATAAATCCACCTTTTTTCTAAAATTTCAATTATTATCAATATTTATTAGCTTAATAGTAAACAAAGATTTCATAAATAAAAATTGCACTTAAATTTATAAGACCGATATAAATATATAATACGATGCACAATGCAAGTATCTCTTGAAAACGCGCTCCTGCTGGAGGGTTAATATCTCTTGTTTCACTTGTACTTACTTAAGCTAATTAGGTTTATTAAAATTTGTTACGTTAAAGACCAAAACATTAAGTTTACTCAGTTTAGATGATGTGAACAAAAAGACACAAGTATGCCCAATGTTATAGAATAATTATTTGCCGTGAAAATCGGTTTTTATTTTGCAATGTCTCGGTCATTAATCTATTGAATGACTACCAATTTTATTTCAATTTGAAATTATTGTGTATGTATTCTCAAACTTCTTCATGTGGGGTCGGGGTGCAACAATAACTCGCTTCGTATCGCAAACAATAAACATTTATTTGAACATGAAGTCAACACATACACGGACAAGAATGCACCCGAACTATTGCCAGAACACCAACAAAATTCTCTACGAACACTGAAAAAAAGTTTAGAAGCGGACAGTGTGGGATGTTTGAATTATTAACCCTTCATTAATTTAAGAAATTTCTCGCCTTTTAGTCGCCATTCTAGACGGTGCATCACTTTGACTTTTCTCGATTTCGATGGTTAAAAAACTACCTACAAAGTTGTGGAATAATTTCCCGGGGAAAATGAACTTGCGAAAACATTTTTTACGCTCCAAAGCAATAATGAGCTCTTGTCAATCAGCGAATAATTATGCATCTAATTATGACTTTTAACTTTTCGGAGTGCAAAGGGTTAATGACATGTTAAGTGACTTTCGGGTCTATTCTGGTACCCCCGGTTGCATATTTACAAACCCTACCCTGATAGAACTGAGGCAGGAAATCGGCCAATACCATTGGCTACGAGGGGCAGTGACGTCGTTTTCAGCTCTCGCACGTAGCGTTCGGCAATCATAACAAAACAAGAGTCATCCTACTTTTCTCCGTTTTCCCACAGTTGAGCACAGAAAACCTTCTTCCGTGGATTGTAATATTTTTAAAAATGAAATTATTTTTTAAAATATCATAATAAAATAAAACATCCCACACTGTCAGAAATTGTACTAATGAAAAGTCTAATGATAACAACTTTGTTTGAAGGGTATTAACTAACAGGTTAACGTTGTTGGGTTTTTTGACGTCATTCCAGTGAAAATAGTTAATTTGATGTTTCAAAGTCAACTAATCTAACTATAATTAATGCCAAATAATAGTAAAATTATTATTATTAAGGCCAATAATAATAAAACGAAAAAAAGGATAATCGCTAGACTAAATAAAATTGCTACGTAGGTGCGTGTCGTAGAACAAAATTCGCGAAGTCCAAGCAACGGAAACCTAACTAATTCAAAGTCCACATTAAATGGCTTGTTTTGTTATAATTTCCGTACGAGAGCAAAGAACGACGTCATCGGCTCTCGGCGAAGCGAGCCAATCATATAGTCCGATTTCCTGCCTCAGTTCTATCAGGGTAGGGTGTGTAAATATG
>BGPR01029380.1:0-19327 GCA_013235015.1 Araneus ventricosus | reverse complement strand
AGCTGGAATTGAAGATGCCGGAGGACTAACAAATATCATAGACCGCGCAAGAGACGGAGGAAGATTAAATTTGTTCAAGTAGGTCAATTAATTAAAGATGAAAAATATCAATTAACACTGAACAAATTCAAACGTTCTTAACTCTTACAAGTGCAGTATAAGTACACTAAATATTACAACATATCTTTGGATAAAAACAATCATTAGATGTAAGGGACCGCGGTGTCTTGGTGATAAGGTCTCGGCTACTAGGCCGGAGGGTTCCAAACTCGAAACTTGATTCCATCGAAGAACCATTGTGTAAACTAGTCTTCTTTTTCTTCTTTCTAATCCTTCTGATCTGAATCAGATCAGATCCATGAGGTGGTACGCCTCATGGTCAAGAGGAGAGAATGAGCAACTTCCGTTGGTACCAGGTACCTTGAGCACCCGAAGGTAGAAGTCTGACTTTGCTCCAGTGCCTGCCAAGCATTAGGTGAGCATAATGGAATGGCCTTCACGCCAAGGGCGGCCCTACCAGGAGATTAAACTCCGGACGTACTTCACCCATTCCGTCCAGTGCCATCCCCTTGCCACGTTGAAACTAGTCTTGTGCACATTAAATCCGTCAGGACTATATCTTCTCTCGCTGGTGTGGAGCGGTAGCTTGGAGAGTGCCTGTTCAAGTGTCATCTTCGTCATTTGACCACGGTTCGAAATTACGAGGTCCGTCCTAAAATAGCCCTCCTGTTGCTGCAAGGGGGGAGGTAAATATAACTGAAAACTAAACACTAAATCAAAATTAAATAAAAATGGTATACAATTTGTTTCCATGTTGAAAGTGGTGAAAAAATTATAACACTGAAAAAATTGCGTCAATAGAAAGGTGATACCAAAAATGCATCATTTTACATAAAAGAATCAAGCAGTACTCAAGAAATTACAAAAGTCAGCTTAGATCTATGTATTTCGGTATGTCGCTTAGTATTATGAAAATTGAGGTGACCAAATGTTTCCTGATTTAAAAAGAAATTTAACTCAATATCTACGTAAGCAAAGCTATCCAACCTTTCGAATTATCAGAGTTGTAACTCCTTCCGACTTTATGCCTGGCATGAAAATATGTTCGGGTTGAGGGTAAAATAACTAGTACTTTACTGAACTGCATTTAATTTTATAAATTCCATCGTCATCCGGAAATCTGAAGAACCCTCCTTTCTTTTTTCCCAACTATTACTAAGGATAGAATATGGTCTCTGTTTTATTCAAAATGGCAGAACATTATCTCAATTCTTTTGAATACCATTTATTTCTTAACATTGTAAATTGCGAATTTCAAACTTGTGCTGCATTGTAGAAATTTGTTTTGATGTGAAAGTAAGAAAGCCTTCTGAAAAAAATTTCGTAGTTAAAGAAAAAGCGCAATGAATAAAACCAATAGAATTAATGAATCTGAAGTAATAGTTTTATGTTTTTGTCCAATTTTTATTCATAAATTGCTCTTTAAAAACATTAGAAAAATTCTTTTCATATTTTTTAACTCCTTTTATAATTTTGGGAGAATTGAGTATTACTTTCTAAAGCATAACTTTCAGTTCCAATATACAAAGCAATCTCAGGTTGAAATTCGAAAAAGCTGCCAATTTGCATTTAAGCAAGTCAGCTAAGGCATAAAATTATTCAATCGTGATTAGAATGCAGAAAACTAACAACTAACATCACAACAGTTCCAATAAATGGTTTTAATGGTAGTATCCAGGATAAGGGGAGAAGCCACCAATACTAAAGGCGCATCCTTTGCCCATGGTTTTAACGGTAGTATCCAGGATAAAGCGAGAGGGCACCAACACTAAAGAGGCATCCTTTTTCAATGTCCAATAGTAATCAACTAGCATTCCTTCACTCTATTGCCTCTGGCACCTGTTTTCCGTGATGGAGATATCTTGGTAGAAATGCTGTCCCTCTTCGTCGCTGACAGAACCAAAGTTTTTAGGGAAATAAATCACAAGCTACCACAGACCCTTTCTACATGCGATATACTTGCGATTTGTCTATTCTGTAACCATTATACTACTCTGTGTAAATATTGTATTAAAGACATTGGTAATTAAATTGCATATTAATACGAAACACTTGTTTTATGATTTTATCCGACGCTTTCACGAAATACCTACGGCGCGGACCCGAACTGCGCCTTTCTTATGTTTTATTTAGAGTAGCTTTTGATGGCGCCATATGTTGCCAGTATATAGAACTATATTTCGCGTATGCGCAGTAAAACATTATTTACTACAAATGCTCATATTTCCCGTAATATTCTAATTTTTGAATTCATATTTTAATACAATGTTTCTTTTGTATTTTCAAGTATTCTGTAAGTTTCGTACAATTCGAAAGAAAACTCTGCATGTTATAATTAAAATACATGCAGAGTTTGATATTTTCAATTTAATACCGATTTTGCTTCTCCAGCTCTTTAAAATGACACCAGAATCAACCTAGTAGCTAAACGCGTTTCCACGCTACACTTATTTATAACCTTACATAAAGCTAATTCATAACAATCACGCGCATGTGCCTGCACTGGTACGATGACGGCACAGGCAAAACAAATACTATGCTACAAACTCTTACAGATATTATCTATCCGTTGTGGGGTCAACCATTCTTTTCACGTTATTAGTCTCGCAGTTAAATCTGTCGGTATTTTGTCACACAAGAAAGTTCGAACGACTGTCACTGTAACGAGCGAAAAGACGTTCTCTCGTCAAAAATATATCAAATGGGAGGTAGAATCTTATTCGGAGGTTAAATAAAAACGTAAGACAAAGGGTTAAGATCTTTTATAAACAGGGGTGTCGTAATTCGCTGCTGATCTTTAAATATAATGTTTCCGCGTATACTCTCTATATATAGATTTGCTTCCTTTTAAATTCTAGATATAAAAACAGTTGATAAAATAGAATAAAATCATACTGAAGAGAATGCCTAAGAAAAACTGGCTAGGTTAAAATGAATCATTCCTGGTGAAAGCAACAGTCAATTGTCTGGCGCCATGTAGAAGCATAATGGTGCATGAATCACTTTGCTATTTCACTATTTATTTTTAGAAGCATATAAATTAACGCTTTTCTGATTGTAAAATTCCGTGACCAATTTATAATATTGTTTTAAAAGGATAAATTGCAGTTGAAAATAAGATCCGGTACCAAAAATTCGATACTAAAACGCTATTAGAAGAATTTTGATTCATATTTGAATTCAGCGTAAAAAGATGCATTAGAAACAAAGTAAACCTTCCTTGTACCAAAATCTTGTTAACCAGTATTACTGTTTATAGAATTTTGTACTTTGGGGTCTTTTTTAGTTGAAGAAATGACGCCTTCTTTTCATCCAGAGGTCAGAAGGGAAGCACGTCAGAGAGTTGTAGTATATCACTTTAATTTTAAAACATTGAAATTTTATGGGAAGTATTCCACTTTTTAAGTTTGTAGAATTTTTTTTTTTTTTTCGTTTATAAAAAAATTTTCTGCTTATATTCAAATTTTCTTATAGCTTCCAAATAGATTTTACAACAAGATACACATTTTGGAACGGGCTTTTTCAAGGTTTCTTCAACGGGATTTCCATATATAGTGTCAACCAAACAGGAGTACAGAGGTTGCTCAGCTTGAGAAACAATAAGAGGGCAAAGTTGTAAGTATACGTATAATACTTGCTTGATAAATTTTGAAGCTACGTAACAATGTGAAAAAAATTGTTACGCCCGAGGGCCCTTCAGGCATACCAAAGAAGGCGCTCAGGCATAATAATTAAAACAAAATGTTAACTTCAAATTTAATTTTCACCAACTTTTCTGAATAACGACCATATAGAAATAATTTGAAAATGTTGGGAAGAAAACTTTTAGTACAGGATTTATTTTCATTACACATTTCAGAAAAATAAAAATTACCAATTGGCACTTTTCGATTACCCTTTTTTTTAAATTGAATTTTTCGAAAATTAATGCAGATCTCGATCTGCATTTTTTGCTATATATTTCCTCGCATATAGCACGCACTTTAGTGAAATTTCAAAAATTTTGCTTACATTAAAAGCATTTTTCAAAAATTTAACTTTTTTAATCTACTCCGAGTCTAATTAAGTTATCCTAATGTTTAACTGCTAATTTTATAGATATTTTTAATATTCATAACTTCCTTATCTAAATTTTTCCCCATAGATTAATAACCTTTTATTAAAGTTCAAAACCAGGATTTTTCTCCCCCCTCCTTGATGTGTTTCGATAATCGGGTGCGTGAATAAGTGGCGTGGTTTGGAGGCGAACAGAACAACTTAAAGCAATAAATTCTGAAAACAAATTGGTAAGACTCAAGGATGCGATGATTTTTTGTTGCCAAGCTCGCCATAAATCGCACCTACCGTTAAAAAGCTCGAAAGACGAAAACGAATGTTTCTGGATTACCACATTTGAGAATAATCGCCCGAAAGAAATTCCAATTTGGCAGTATTTTTAAGTCTGACCAGCATGCTGAACAGTTTGAAACAAATTTCTCCTTTTAACTAACTGAACTCATTTCAAAACTTTCTCCAACTGGGTTATTTGTGAATTCGCCTTCTTTCATTGTTTCGATAATATTGAACAGCACGGTTAAGATTCATTATTAACTCATTGAAAAGTAGGTTCAAACTAAATCATACTAGTTTGTTTACATTTGGAAAATGAAATTACGTGATCCATCAATTGCTCTAGATGTCGCCACATCCTATACCTAAATAACGCGATTTTTGGGAGCCGCATAAGAGAAATATTTATATAGATAGTCTCAAAAAATTTAAGTTCGTTCAGCATTGTTTTTCTCTTATAACCTGCCGAGTTTCCAATAGCAGTATATGAAACTCACAGAATACTTGAAAATATGTCAGCGAAGCTCTATATTAGAATTTGAAGTAAATACTTTGAATATTAAAGGGAATGTGAGTATTTGTAGGAAATTGTTTTAAGTGCGTATGTGAAAATTATAGCGTATTTTGTCGTTAATAATTTCAAAGCCAGATATATAGAGTGACTTATATAAACTTCTAGTTCAACATCACTGGATACCACAACATGATAGACCTTCCAGAACCTTGAACTGCGCAGACAAGGAAAGCTAGATTATGGCCTTGCGCCATACTCTCGGCCTGGCGTCCACACAAAATATAGTGTAGAGTGATTCATTCGATCACATTACCTCTTTCCAATCGTCATCTGTCCAGTCAAGGCTTACCAGTTCTTCTGATTCTTTGCAGAAAAGAGAGATTTCAGCATAGTCATTCGACTGCCTATATGGATTCTTTGCAACTCCCTACGCATTGTTCAGGTCGAAACCTGTCAAGACAAACCTTCATTGGAGTCTGCCGTCAGTTGCTGTGGCGTACAATCCGTGAGAGATGTCAAAGATCACGGGATTGGTTGATAGTTTTCGTTCCACATTTATGCCTCTTAGACAAGAAATGTTTTGTCTCCAACTGCTAAACACTTTGGGTATCTCACCTTCCGAGAGACCAGTGTCTGTTTTGTTCTACCAATCGTAGCTCCTGCCAATTTGGCTTCTATATAAGACTTTTTCAACGGAATTCCCCATTTTCCTTCACTTTGCTAGGGATTCTATCTTTTTAACTCTGTGTTGAGGTGGCTTAGTAAATGGGATTTACTTATTTTCGTCTGTTAGAGACATTTGCATAAATAGTTTTCTCTGAAGCTCAGGCCGTTGACTTAACGTTACTTTCCATTGTAAGGACCTGATGAGTGAAAGCATCGTAGGCTATCAACTTTACCCCCCTACGAGCGGAGAGACACGAATACATGGCTTTGAAATTATGAAAATTCAATATATGGCTTTGAAATTATGAAAATTATGAAAGAAAAATGTGCTATAATTCGCATATGCGCAGTAAAAAAATTATAATTACTCATATTCCTTTAAATATTCAAAGTATTTACATTACATTTTAATATAACGATTCTCTAACATATTGCCATGTGTTCTGTAAGTTTGTTATAATTTGGTTGAAAATCTGCATGTTATAAGAGAGAACAAGAAAAGTATGGAAAATTTGGGAATTTAAAAAAAAATATATCTTTTTGAATAGATGTGCTATTGTTAAAAAAATAAATTACTGTGCGCAGCAAACAAAACCATTTATGAAGACTAGAAATCATTTTCAGTTTTTCTTAATTCGGAGGAATCCCAAATATTTCTTCTTGATTAATTTTTGGTTGATCTACTAACAGCCCTCGTGACCACATCTTCACTGTGAAATGTGAGTTCAAGAACTTTCTTTACATGACCGAATTTGAAGGAAAAATCATTCAGCCTTTTGGGAGATATTCGAAAAAATGGGAAAGTGCAAAAGAAATTATAATTCTCTAGCCATTAGGTGTAGTGATTTGGAAAATACTTGAATTCAATAATTCTCAGCCTATTTAAGACTGCGCTCAACGTATATATTTCACATTTTTTAAAATTAATTTTATTTTCAATTTAAACACAAATTAAGTGGAATACATTAAAGATGTTTGCTGTTAGTAATTCCCATAACATTTTGATAAAATATGAATTCACTTTCATTTTTGTTTAAACAGTATATCAACATCCATTAAACGTATACCAATCACCAATATTATTTAAACAAAATTATTATGAAATTGTCCATGTTTTCTCTTAATCCACAGGGCTCTTCTGATTAGTATCCCACTTATGAGCTTTCTGTTTCTTTCTTCTTGCCTGCATGGGATAATTTTGTACGCTGTTTATTTCATGTGTGACCCCATCTTGAACAGCAGAGAAACAGGGCTTACAAAATATGACCAAGTAAGTTGTTCTTTCATTTTGACAGTTCTGAAAGAAAAATAAATTAATCAAAAATAAAAAGGTGATTTGAAACAAAAAAATAATCAAGATTTCTGATTCGCCAAAATGATTCGACTCAATAAAATTTATTACAGTTTTAGATAACTTTTAATTCTGATGTTTATAAATTAAGGACAGGGATGAAGATGTACAAATAAAGCAAGAACAGGACAATAAAATTCCGCCAAACATAAAGCCTGTTTAATACAAAAGAGTACAAAAAGAAATTACGATGCGCATAGTATAGTACATGTCTCGTGTTGAAAAATTAGAACCATACTGTTTCTACGAAAGTTAATGGGCTATATATTTGCCCTGTGCTGAAATAAAGTCTGTGAAATGTCTGAGCAGGCTGAGCATTAAATTAATTACCCAGTTGGTCTAAAGGGAGGGAGGGTTTTCCCAACTTGAATAAATGCTATACAAATTTCTGAAATAGACTTAAGTGGTGGGTGACACGCTGCAATATGTCGCCTGAGTATATTTTATGCATGCTCAGTTGAGTGCAAATCGGCAGAAAGCCTGCCATTTCTAATGAGCTGTATCTTTATTTCCAGGACATTTGTTCGTAATAGTTGCAAGGTGAGGTCAGATGTTGCCGTCCATAAAGACAAGGTCTGCATCTCCAACAGACGGCAGTGCTGCTGTAGAATGATATATCGATAAAGATAGCCTGTCATTGATTTTAGTTGGACATGGAGAACTATTATAGAGCCTAGATAATACCATCCCAAAATACAAATCCAACGCTAACATAACGGTTCCAGTAAAACGACATTTTCTTGGTTGTAAATGGTCCTTGGTACTTTCTATGTGAAAATAAGATATAAGTGAATATCTGGCTTCGTCAGTAAACAACACACAAGTATACTGTGCTCGTGTTACCATGCTATTTCCATAAGGCTAACTGGCATAGGGAATCACATTTGGCAGGCCTGCAATGCATGTAGACCACAAGGTCTGACCCGTCTGTACACGGTATACCTACCTCGAAACCATAACGATTCTGATGAACCCGTGATGCTTCTCTATTCTCAGTTATTTCTTTTGGCAGTAATATCGGTAGTCTTTCGGCGTTATAACCTGGAAAAGACTCGCACTGAAGCGTCTGATTGCTTTTCCATCCTCTTGCAATCGCTGCTAGACCATAGGTTTTCAGATTCCACTTTCTGCGATTTCCAGTTGTGTGCTACATTCAAATCGACGATTATTCTACTTGTTAAAAGTATCTTTCTTTTGTGTCCTCTGCGTCTTAGCAATTCGCTTCAGGTAATATCAAGATTGCACGCTGACTGTGAAATACACTCTGTCACAACAACTATTGTTTTATACATTCCACCGGCTGTTCTAGTTCATGTGTCGGACTTATAGCGTTACCTAGAGCTCACTTCAACCTGAAGCAGAACAGATGTATGATTCAAATCCGTCAGAAATTTTTCTATGACGATTTGTTTTGTTTTGATTCTCAAATACCCATAATTTCTGAGCATGAGAGTACAACAGCTCACATTAATGCTATTTCTACTATCGTATCTTCAAATGGTCTGCTCTAATCATTATTAGCTTTTATTTGCAGTGTTAATGTGAATAACGTCACTCATTTATATTTATAAATTTATATTTTTCTCACTATTATTTTAATATGCAAGACTTTGCTAAATACGTCTGTGTACTTGATTATCGTAAAGAAAACTTATTTTGGGGGACTTGTCTTGTGTTATGAAATTATGAAAAATCATGCTAATGCCTTTTCTCTTCTCTGCTTTATCACGTTTTCGAGGAAATATATGATACATAGCAAGTACATGATGTTTTCACAATTATTCAATCATACAAATTGATATAATTTTTAATCAATGAGTGTGTTGTTAGTATTAAATAGTTTTACCTTACATTTGATCTTCCAAATAGGATAGTTGTTTACGGTGCATACATTCTAATTTACTGATTTTCATATTTCATTTCCTAACAGCTAGTCCCTTATTTTCTCGTCTCCAAATTCCATTCCATTCCTGGACTGACTGGCCTTTCTGTGGCAGGGATTTTCAGCGGATCGCTGACAACCATCTCCTCCGTTTTGAACTCTTTGGCCACCGTGACTGTTGTGGATTTTGTACATCCTATCTTCCAGTCTCTTCAAAGGAACGAGAAGAAATCCCTGCTGTTAGCCAAAGGACTTTGTAAGTATTGCAAACACGACTCCGTTCTACATTATTCTTGCAAATATAATAGGATATAACTGCGAACCATCTATGAATTCAACTAATTATTATTAGTATAATTATTTCATTAGGCAGGAACTAACTTGATAACGTTTACGGTTAAATAACACCCTCAGGGAGTAAATAAAAGTCAGAGATAGAAAAGAGGAAATAAAAGTAAAATTTAACATACAGTGTTCTGGAATAGTCCACACTGAGTCTTAAGAGTTAATTGACGCCATTCAAAGCTTCCTTGGTCAATGATATTATCATAGGTTCTTGCGTTGTGGTTGTGATGGTTGGTTCGTATTGAAAAGAGCAAGGTAAACTTAAAACAATGAACATTTACAAGGCTTTAAAGGGCTTGGGATTATTTGATCCCATACAAAAGGGGGGAATTTAGTTGCTTGATACCAACAGTAGAAGTGGCTGCAAATAACCCTTGAAGACGAGGCTGCAAATGACCCCAGACGAGGCCAGAGTCCGAAACATGGAATGGCGGAATCTATCTGCATCATGACCCCACATTCTTCCTTTCTCTCGAGCTTATCTAATTCTTGGTGATGACGTATCATAAGTCACCATCTGGCTGTATTGGCGTATCAGCTCTATCTCCAACATATACCTCTCTTCTTGTAGAATCTTGATCATTCGTATCAAGGATCCAGGGAATTTTTAACTATATTTTGGTGACATGTAGATGAGTTCAAACCTCTGGGTTACATGATATAAAATATTTTTGTCACGGGATAATCAGTTAAGTAGTTCTGGATCATCTTCGTCTCCGTAGACGCAACGATCGTGAGAAAATAACCAAGCCTGTACAGATAAGCTATAAAGGGTCAAACCCTGTGATGTACTGGTTAAATTTTTAATTGAATGAAGCTCGTTAATGTTGAAATGAGACAGTTCTACGGCCCTTTTTTAAGAACTATCAACCATCCTGTCAAATTTCAAGAAAACACTTTTTGAGATTTCTCTTAAACCAAGATTTATGAAGATCAATCTTGATATTGATATCTCTTAACCACTTAACTTAATAATTTTCTTTGTTATCTAATAAGATGCTCCCTTCTGTTTTGGAAAGTGGTTGTCGTTTTTATTCATCTAAGAAGGCATAAAATACTTGAGATGTTTATGGATTCTACGTAATTTTTGTGTAAAATTATAAAGATAATTAATGATTAAATTTTAGTCTTTAAGACCAAAAATGCGATAATTCGATGCACGAGTATTCTCGGGCTGTTAAGTTAAGCAATTATTCTTATCTTATAAAGAGTCTCAAAAATGTTACCTTGAAATTTGGTATGGTTGATGGAACCTTTGAAAAATATTAACAGTTAATTGCCATGCATCGCAAAGTCGGTGTGTATGTTAACAGTAAATGAAGCTTCGTTTCGGTGACTAAATGCAACTGACCATCTGTCGATGGTAATCCTAAAAACAGCCTGTTAGTCAAACTACCCAGTTCTTATTATACTTCTCATGAACCTGGACTCGAGCTAGAGCGCGAACCTGTTCCTTCCAAAAATCCTTTATGACGGTAGTTTATCCCTTGATAGGGGTAAAATCAGGCTCCTATCCCAAATACTATTTAGTTCCCCAGATCGCTTGACCAACCGAGTTATTACCTTACCCTAATACCTCAATTCCTTGATCATTGACTTGAATAGTAACGCTACACCAAGTAAGATAAGTAGAAACAACAATATTTTTTATATAATACTAACTGATACATCCGGCGTTGCTTGGTATAAAATACTTTCAAATCTAATTACTTACAGCACTTTAAAATGAACGAAACAGTTATTCATTGTAGCATCTGTCGCTGATTTTTGTTCGCACCCTCTTATGTCGTCTGTCCCCTCAACCAGCAGTTAAACCTCTTTCTTCTTTTTGTCTCCGTACGTTGAGCCACCTGGCATGAGTCTAGAAACACTTGGAATTCCAATTTTGTCTCCCCGTCGTTGTTATGGGAAAATATATATATTTTTTATATTTTTTGTATTAAAAGTATTCTTTTAATTATAAAGTATAATTTATTACAATGGATCAACATGATGCTTTAGTTAAACTCAGTACCTTCTTTGAAAATGGTGGTCAACATCGTTTTCGATTAACAACTATAAAACTATAATGTGTTCAAGGTAGGTGCCCGACGGAGTGTCTGCCAAACAGACGATTTGGCGAAAATTGCACCAGCTATTTCTTATATATAATTGGCCTAGCTTGGCATTTTAATGTAGAGTATATTAAAAAATATAATAAGAGTAAAAGTGATACAGTTACTATAAAACAGCGTATCAAAAAGGCAACATAAAAGTTATGACATTTGAAAGTCTCCCTTAAGAGTAAAATTGATTAAAACAACCTTGCCAATTTCTCAACTATCAATCTGTAATTATTATAACAATTTTATTATATCATCTATTAAATGTTGTAAAAAAGTTTCTGCTCAATTCATAACAATTTCTTATATTTTTGGCAAGACATTAATATACTGAATTAAATTGCAGCTCAATTGATTACTATTTTTTGACTTTTTGGAGAGAAACTAATATATTGTACTAAAATATTATAGAACTTCGAAATGTTCCGAATGCGCTAAAATATAACACAATTATTTTTACAGATTTATTTTTTGCATAGACATTTCAGTTCTACATAATCTTAAAATATAAAATTCAATATCTGTATGTTTGTGTGTTTTAACCTTATACAATTCCACACCTCTTGACGGATTAGAACGAAATTCGGCACACATGTTCCTTAGCACCTAGAAGGATTAACTAGGCAATTAAAAAGTTTCTAACTTCCCCTAAAGGAGGTTAAAAGGTTTAAAATTTTTCTGCCATAACTTTGGAACTTAGTATGGCTCAAAAACCATTTTTATACCATCTTAAAATTCAAAATATTAGCTTTTTATGACACTTGTCCCATTTCCTTTTTCTCTTAATTTAAATCAATGTTGAAAATTAATTTTAAACACAATTTGTAAGAATGCTTTTGTTTATTCCAATATCTTTTAAAGTGAAAAAGGAAGCGAGTGATGAAACAGTTATAATTTTTATATTTCTCTGTTTAATCACCCGTGCACTTAAAGTTAAATTGATTTCTGTGAATATTTCCATCATTGGTTTTGTGATCAAGTGATTTTACGTCCTTACATTCTTATATTTCACTGTTTAATGAAGGCGCGCTTTTACCAATGGTATGGTTAAGTTTCTTCCCGTGGATATTTGGTTTTGTGATCGCGCTATTTTAGTTCCTTAGATTAAAAAAAGGTTAAAACAAAAATTAAAACTCGGCCAAATTGTCTTACATCCACGTTAGCAATCCGTCCAGTGCACGTTGCATTATCATTTACTTGCACGTTATCTGAATTTCTTGGAATTAGAATTCTGATTTTTGTAGAGTTGATATTAAAATGTTTGCTTGTGTTAATACATCATACATACTGCGTGTATCAAATTAATTAAGGTTTTTTATTCCTTACAAAATGCCTTCTGATAGAAGAGAAACGGACTTCTCTCGGATCAATCACTCCATTAGGAAAAAAAATCTCGATTGCTGCGGTTGACTGAAAGCTCTTTTTTACAGACTCAAAAGTGTCTACAGCATCAACGTATTAGGCAAGCACACTTACTGGAGTCTGAAGAACCTGTACAAATTCAACAGCGTCTACATCAAAAACGCATTACACAAGAAAACTTACGGGCATCTGAAGGACCAATACCAAACTTAACAGCGTCTACAGCAACAATGCATTGGCAAGAAATCTTAACAATATCTGAGTCATGCTTATCGAGAGCAGCGATTGCGTGTTGACCGATAGATCACAACATGTAAATAGAAGACAAACAAGCATGAGGCAGGGTCTCTATCTGGAGGCATTTAGGTATGATCCAACTCAAGACTATTGACTCCTCCCCAAAGCAGCTATTAGGAAAATGAACGTAGTATGTAAGTATTGTCGAGCTAAAAAATTCAAGTGTGAAATGCTAGGAATGTTTTGCTTTAACGGAAAAAATATACTACCTACTCTTGATCAACCACCAGAACCATTGTACTCACTCATTTCTGGAGCAACTCTTGAATCTACACATTTTCTTCAAAGCATTAGAAAATATAACGCATGTTTTCAGATGGCATCATTTGGAATCGTTCGAGAAGCATTCGTGCCAATTTTAAAAATACAAGGGCAAATCTACCACAGAATTGGGTTATTGCTTCTATTACAAGATAGGTCTCCGCAGTTTTTATAAATTTATTTCATTGGGTGAAAAACGTTGAAACCAACTAACACTGGGAATCGATTTCGGGTACTAGAAGAGAAATCGTTTTAGATATACAAAGGTTATTTCACCAACGTAACGCTTTGGCTTAATTATTTAAAATGACTTTAGAACGTATGTTCACTTATCAGTGCAAGTTGATAATCCGAGCGGACAAAACACCATTTTGGAGAACACAAATGACGTTTCAACGCACCGACAGTTAATAAAGTGGCAATAGTCATGGTTTCGGGTGAATGGTATAGGAGGTATATAATTATCCAAAAAAATGTGAAGGTCTGGAACGTATTGCAGAGACAAATAGATCTAATGACTCTCTACAGTATCCCATTATTTTCTGGCAGTTAGAGGACGGATACCATTTCCATTTAAAGCAAACAAAAAAACTGGATTAACTACAAATAAGAAGATTTTGGCCATGTGATTTTATTCTTTTCGGATAAATATCCGGACAGTCATCCAACCACGTGCCACTTTATCGACAACTTTTCCTTCAATACATAGCACGCATGTATGCCAAGATAAAAAGTGATAATCTTTTATATACTAAGTTGAATCAGCAGAAACTTCGAGTAGAAGAATACATTCGCCTGAGAGACGCCACAACCAACGACGGAAATTTTACACGGATATTGGCAGAATGGTCATTCTTCTTTCAACATACATACGAGTGCAAGGCATATGCATGAGTATGCATTGCATGCCATGACATATGTACGAACGTACGGGCGTCCAGACCTATTTATCACATTCACGTGCATTCAGCGTGGTCTGAAATTAAAGAAGAACTTGCCCACGGCCAATCACCAGCGGATGGCTATGATCTAATAACCCGAGTATTTAGGCAAAAACTAATAAAACTTATTGACATCATAACCAAAATCTGCATCGTGAAGTAAATTGCTGCATGTATTCGATCGAATTGTAAAAAGGGGTCTTTCGCATGCTCACATCCTGATATGGCTAAATGAAAAATTACTCCTCGGACATGCAGACAGTGTTATCAGGGAAGATATTCCCGATGTACAAAAAGATCCTGTTCTGTTCGAAATTGCTTCAAAACATACAATCCAAGGTCTCCATGGCACCCTAAATATGAAATTTCCATGCATGAAAGATAAAAAGTGTACGGAACGATACCCAAGAAAAATGATCTGCGAAACACATACAACTAAGGATCTTTACGTCTGAATAAGGAGATCATACAACAGTTATAAATTTAAGCATCGACAATAAATATCGTGAAGTTGAAATCGACCATCGTTGGGTTGTACCTGACTCGCCTATTTTGTCAAAATGTTCCAAGCACACATCAATGCCGAATACTGCAATTCTGTCAAGTCAATCAAATATATTTGTAAATACTTCAACAAGATTAGTGATATGGCTGTTGAAGAAATTAACAATGAAACAACAGGAGTCAATGATGAAATAGCAAGGTAACAAATGGGCCGATACATTAACAATAATGAAGCAGTTTGACGAATCTTACGTTTCTTCATTCATGAGCGGTACCCAACTATCTTTCATCTTGGTGTACACCTAGAAAACGGCTAACGTGTTTATTTCACTTCTGATGATGCTCATAAAAGAGCTATTCACCTGACAGATATAACATTAACAGCCTACTTTAAGCTCTGTCAAGAATATACATTCGAAAAAACATTATTGTAGACAGAGATAACTAAATATTTCACTTAGAATAAGTCTAAATAATAATTTTGCAGAAGAAAATAAGGTACCGTGTTTCCAGGACATCCCGACGTATGTGAATCTGATGCATTAGGACGTGTATACACGGTTCACCCAAATACCGCTGAGTGTTTTTATCTCCGTCTCTTACTCCATATCATCAGGGGACTCACCTCTTGCACAGATTTAAAAACTGTTGAAGGAAGGTGTGTGAAACATACAGAGAAGCATGTCTAAAACTCATTTTACTAGAAGACGATCAACACTAGGATTCGACTTTGCAAGAGGCATCCATCACACTATTCCCCCTTCAATTACGGAATTTATTTGTCCTCATTATTACAACTTGCGCACCTTCAAATCTCTCAAGCCTTTGGTAAAAATCCAAAAATGGGTATTTTTCATCAAAAACAGAGAGAGAATCCAGACATAGATTTACATTACGTACCTCAGATTTAAAAAAGAAACTCTCACACTGCAAGGAGATATGTGTCTATCAATTTGTGGGAAAACGTTGCTTCGGTTTGGATTACCGGACCCAACAAGAGAAGCACATAATATTCTGGATAGAGATTTGTCACGAGAAACTAACTACGATATCAATATTTTACAACATATGGTGGAAACAAATAAACCTCGACAAACGGAAGGTCAGCGAACAGCTTATGAAGCAGTAATGAATTTCATTGCTGAAGGGAACGGAAGCATTCTCTTCTTTGACGCCCTTGGTGGAACTTGAAAGACCTTTTTAATAAATTTGATCCTTGCCGCAATTCGATTTCAACGTCAAATAGATCTTGCCTTTGCTTCATCAGGAATAGCTACCACACTTTTGGATGGTGGTCGCACAGCTCATTCAGCGTTACAGTTACCACTAAATTTAGCTCAAACTGAGAATCCCATATGCAATATAAGTAAAAGATCTGTTAATGCGGCTGTACTAAGAACTTGCAAACTTATGGTTTGGGATGAGTGCACAATGCCAAACCAAAAGTCTTTTGAAGCTTCTGGTCGAACTGTGTGTGAGCTCTGAAATGACAATAGAATTATGGGAGGAGTTGTTATCTTATTATTAGGAGACTTTCGTCAAACTTTACCAGTCATTTCAAGAGCAACGCTAGAGGACGAACTAAATGTATGCTTCAAAGCCTCAGAACTTTGGCAATACGCCCAAAGGAAACTTTAACCACTAACATGCGAGTGCGTGTACTCGATGATATCCTTTTGAAAACTCTGGGAGATGGAAAATTTTTTCAGAATCCGCATCAGATTTAAATTCTATTCACTCTGGTTTTTTGTGTGTCAGTACCATCTTTTAAAGAATTAATGCGACACGTCTTTCCAGAAATTTCAAGCAAATATAAGTATTATCATTGGCTTTATGAACGCTCAATTTTAGCTCCTAAGCTTTTAAAATAAATGAGATTATCCTTAAAATGGTACCAGGAAATTCTATTACATATAATTCTGTTGAAGCTCTGGGGGGCTATATGCTATCCAACAGAATTTTTAAATTCTTTGAATCCACCTGGAATGCCACCGCACATGTTGAATCTAAACATTGGTTGGTCCATCATGTTATTCAGGAATTTAGATGCACCCAAATTATGCAATGGGACAAGATTTTGTGTCAGCAAGCTTATAGCCGACTTAATTAAAGTAACTATTCTTATAGGCAACAATAAAGGAGAGGCGTTTTCATTCCCGCATTCCACTTATCCTTTATTATTCCTATTGAATTTAAACGCCTTCAATTTCCAGTTCCTCTTGCTTTCGCAATAACGATAAATAAAACTCAAGATCAATCTCTTAAAGTTACCGGTATCAACCTAGAAACCCCATGTTTCTCCCACGGCCAGTTATATGGCGCATGTTCTAGAGTGGGAACTCCAAGGAATCTTTACATGCGCTCCAAACGGGGAGACTAAAAATGTCGTTTATCCGAAAGCTCTAGAATAGTTATGTTAGGCTCTTATTCATTTTTAAAATTTATTTGCAATTGTAAAGAAATCCTTGCACATTCTATCGTAGTGTTCGACTTTAACAAAGACTAAATGATTATTTTAATTTTTACAATCAGTGCTCATCTGATATTTCTGTGTAATTCAACCCAACATCGAATGCCTTTTTAAACCTTATAAGTTAGCAATTTGGTTTGATTAGCTGCTGTACCCACAGTTCCGCTCACATTTATCTATTCTATATGCATGGAAGAAAAAGCACAAACACACATTATATTATGTGGCACACACATACATTCGTGTTATTATATTTATTTAAAGAAAAGCACACTACAGTGTAAACTCCATTTACAGAGTGCTATAAACAACAAACACACAAAGAACAAAAGTCACAACGAGTAAATAAAAAAAATGCGCTAGAGAACAAAAAGTTGAACACAGAGAATACACAAAATCATAAAACTTTTGCAAACGCATATATATAATTAAAAATGAAAACACATAATCACAAAAACATTAAAACACACTATGATTCTAAAAGTCGTATATTGTTTTAATTAAAAGACCATTTTCAAAAGGCAAGGGTTAAAAAGTCAAAGCAGGCAAGCGCCGAGTCTTCTAAAAACACACCAGGAGTTTAAAAGTTTAAAGACGTAAATACACACTTGAGATAAAAATAAATTGCAACACTTAAGATAAAAAATAAATTCAAACACAGAGTACACAAATTAAAACCTATAAAAAACATAAAAAAATAGTCGATCACATAAAACAACGGAAAATCAAACAGCATAAAAATCTAAAATGTTGTAAAAAGGCAAAATAAAACACATCGTGTATTTAAAAGATGCAAACATTTCGATTTAAAAGTATCAAGAGACATATTAAAAATGTCAAGTAGTCAGAGAACTTGTTAAAAATTTTTTTAAACCTATATAACGGAAAATGTTAATATAATTAAATCTTGAATATAAATTTGGAAAGAAACTTTGGTTCCTTAAAAATCTGGCGGGCACAGCGAAATCTATAGTGCTCATTATATCATTACAATCAATTGAACCATTAATAACTTCGTAAAAGAAAAGAACGCAAGAAACATCTCGTCTGGAACATGAACTAGGCACATTAAAGATATTACGTAGAAGTGAAGAAGATACATCCTGCAAGTAAAATCCATTTTTCTTGTAAAGTAAATATCTCAAGAAGTAATATTCAACACTTAAGAGTATTTTGAGGTTTAAGAGGAACAAATAAATGAGGGCAGAGAAGCGGGTAAAACAGCTAGTATATTATATATTTGACAGCACCGAAATTGCAATTTTTGCTTCAAATCTAGTATTACTTTATACACTTTTATAATTTTCAAAAATTCATTGTAATAATAATACGCAATGCCCTTATTCCAAAAAAATTCTTAAATTATTTGTTTTTGAAACATTCTATTCATATAAACTTATACAACGTATTAAAACAGTTTCAGAGTTGTAGCTGTAAGCCTGGTGTGCATGGAGTGTTTTAAAATGTGGATAATGCCAAATATAAAAACTCATTTTGAGATATTGCTGAAAACAGGCTTAAAAGACAACCCACAATATGAATTAAAAATGATATTATTATTATTGAGAGAACGAGAATAAAAATATCGAAAATATAATTTTTTTCAGGCGACATTGGTAATCTTCTAGTAAAAAATATAAATTGAAAAATCACAGTTTTGTTCGATATTTCAGGTTTCAACTTCCATTGTGCCCTTAAAACAAATTGTGCTCAGTAAGATTTAGATGTGCTTCTGGAACAAACCAAAAAGACACAGAGAAGAAAAGTTATTCTGAATTATTTTTATACTGATTGGCGTATGATACAATGCCGAAGCAAATTTCAATTCGATGGACACCACAGAATTAGAAATTTCACTTTACAGTGTATTTCTTAACTCATTAGCTACCGCGATCCCGCAGGGACGCGTTGCCTTTCTCGAAGACAAAAAGCATCTTGTCACGCTCCTTTTTTTTCCTACAGATACGTCGAGCGTGATGGGACGCTCTCGATTACACACACCCGCACTGAATTTTTTAAAAAAAGTCATTCCATTTGAAAAGTTTAAGAAAACAAACTGGCTATTCCTAAGTATAACCAATATGGCCACCGCTTTAGCTTAGTTCAAATATATTAACGACACGTTTTGAAACAATACGAGAGCTATTTTGGGACGGATCTTATAATTTTGAACTGCTGTCAGATTATGAGTCCCATGTACACCCAACTGGTACAGTAATTGTAATGGTTACAGGCACAGGGGC
>BGPR01029379.1:0-19327 GCA_013235015.1 Araneus ventricosus | reverse complement strand
ATGCTGTTTCCTTCGCCTACAAGGTCATGAAATGCTGTTTCCTTCGCTTCCATGGTCATGAAATGCTGTTTCCCTCTGACAGTATGGCACGGGGTAGGAGCTGCTAAAGGATACGTACGCAATGGATTGAAGTTTCAATGGGCAAAGCAAGAATGTTTGTGTGCCTACATGTTCTTTTTTCAGCATAGTCGAGCATAAGGATACAAAGTAGCAATATTTTCAGATGTTTAGTTATATTGCGCATGTTATTCAGGTAGTGAGGAAACAGTTCATCCATGAAAAATTAAGCATTCAAGAATGTATCCTGTTTCAGTTCTTGTGTATATTGATGTACACTAAATATTAACAATCGAAGCTGAAAGGTATCAAATGTATCTTCAATGAGTAATTCCCATAAAATTGCTCCAAAGTTTAAATTGATATGCCGGAAGTTGAAGATTTCATTTCTCAATGTCTTTCTCTTTTCTTTTTGAATGAATTCCGATGCATGTGAATTGTAGAAACATTTCGTCTAATCTTTTGAAGCGTATTGGTTCATTTGAACTCATATGAAATTTCATTTGCTTCCTTCTCTGAACATTTTACTCCGTATAGAAAACATTACTCTAAACTGGAAGTTTACTTTTTATTTTTTAAAATATGTAACGATTTATTAGGCTCAGTAACTTCACTTGAAATAATTTCAGCTTTAATTCAAAATCACCTATAATACAGGGTGACACAAGCAATATATACGCGATTTAAATAATTATAAAGTCGGTGTTTATAAAAATGCAATACATTTTCAAAATGTTTTAGTATTTACAGACATAATTTAATTGTTTTTTGAAAGTTTGGCGGCATTCGTTACCTCTCTTTGCAACCACATCTAATGAAATCGTCTGAACCAATTGCTTCTAATACGTATATTCATCTATTTGAAAATAACCAGCGGGAGTGCTCTCCCCTAAACTTTCTAGTATACTTTCTAAGTGGAGATTCGTCAAAATCTCGAGTTCGAATTTTTTTGACGATTACAATACTTTCTCTTTGTATACTTCGTATACGAGAAAGTAAAACAAAAAAACAAACAAACCTGACATCAAATATCTGTTGCCACGTTTCAAAAACATATTACTTTGAAGCAGGCGCGATGAAATAGGCAATGCAATGAATACTAAAGCGAAAATTCTGCTTTGGAATTGAATTCCCAAGAAAACAATTTATACTACCACAACTGTAACAAGTGCAAAAGCGCGTGAATAAAAGATTTGCTGAAATAATGAGATCGGTTTGATTTACAACAATAAAAAAATTGTTAACAATTGATGTTTGAAAACATTATTTATTGTCGTAAATAAAATTTACAACAATAACAGATTGCTACAAATACGCATGCGCATGAGAATCGGATTAAAAGTAATTGAATATGCAATTTGAACGCCTCTTTTTGACGGATTTCGCCCAAACCTTTATACGGACCTACATTCATAACGATAAAACTGTGTACCAAATTTTATCCATTTAGCTAATCAAGTTTTTGAGTTACAGCTTTCACATGACCGCGGACATACAAATTGACAGACTTCCCTTTGACGGATTTTGTCCAAAATTTGGTAGTAACCTACAAATTATGTTTACAGACCACTTACCAAATTTCATCCCCGTAGCTCTAATAGTTTTCGAGTTATCGTATTCACAGACACACACACACAGACAGACAGACACACAGACATAATTCCAAAATTGTGTTTTTCGGACTCAGGGAGGTCTAAAACGTGGAGATTTGTCAAAATCTCGATTTCGAATTTTTTGACGATTACAATACTTTCTCTTTGTATACTTCGTATACGAGAAAGTAAAAATGGTAGTAAAAATTAAATTTGAGGAATTTGTTTTTTAAAATGTCGATTTAGCATGATAGTAACTAAATCTCCGATTGTGTCAGCAGTTGTACAGTGCGAGAAGACTATAAATTTTTCATGTGAATGAGTCAATGTTCTATAAACCAGTATAGTTGGACTGTAAAATTTCGGAAAAGTTCTCGGATAAAACATGGTAAAATCATCCTGGGCATAGTTTTAAAAAGCATATTTCACTTCTTGAGTTTCTCCCTAAGTGCTGAAATTCTCGAAAACCTTTTATACAAAAATTTGCTAAAAATGAAAATTAGGAGGGAAATTTTCAAACAGATATCAAATAAAAACTGACGGAACTACAATTTTCATGTCGGGAAAAAAAAACTTCTGGGCTGATGTTTTTATTTTTTCATATTCCGTTACGTAAATATGTTTTAAATTTAAATTTAAAAAAATAATGAGTGAAGTGTCACGTATTCACCAAAAATAAATTGTGGCATATTATGTGATATATCTCAAAAATTAAAAAAAAATCACATTGAAGTTTTCTTTGGACTGAGATAGTAAGAAAAAGAGTGGATCAACCCAAAAGTTTCACTAAGCTGTCCTAAGCCAAAACAATGAAAGTGAACAATTGGACAAGTGTTACGATCTATTATAAAGCAATCAAAACTCTTTTGCTCCACCGGAATTTTTGAAGAAAAATACTATATTATAATCATCTCAGTTCAGTGAAAATTATAGTGAGGCCCGCTGTGATTCTCAACGCCTTATTTTACTATGAGTTTTAAGAAACGTTTCAATCTTTAGTTGGTGAGTAAAATAACGCTAATGACACACGTTTCACTAAATTTTAGTGACATGATTTGAATGCACTCAGTGCGGTTTTTATTCGGTTTTATTATAAAAAATAAAGGCACAATATATATATATATATAGAATTAATCAATATTATTAGCGTTTTTATGTTTTCGTTTGGTTTCCCCTTTTTTTTAAAGTTATGCTTTTTAAATGGTACTCATCTCCTTTGTGTTTTGTTGGGAAATTTCGTGCTAAGAGAAGTTATACTTGGCGTAATGAGAGCTTCTTACAGAAAAATTTCCCAAATATTTTGAATCTATTTGGAATGAAGTCCTTAGCCCTCGATAAAGTGGACTAGAATGGATTCCTTGTTTGTTTAATTCGATTCTCTCAGAGTTTTTATCTTAGTTTTTTTGGTTTCTTTGAATGATTTTGATTACCAGTGGCGAATCCAGGGGAGGAGCTATCGGGCTGCAGCCCCCCAGAGCTAAACTAAAATTCTTGATTTAATTTAAAATCACTACAACTGTTTGATCTTAATTTTCATTTTTAAAAAAATAGTAATAAAATCGTGACATCATTGCTTTCTGACTTGACAGGCTCGAAAATTTTCCACTTTTCTAGTCATTCCACTTGCACTTTTAGCGTTGGTGCGGTCGAAAACATTTTTTGGCCAGTTATTTCACTGTATTTTTTATTAAATTATCGAAAGTATTGTAGTGTTCTTTATGATTCTTATTGTTAGGAGAGAAAAGCCTGTAAAGTTAAAGTGTTTTGGTTTACATAAGCCATGAGGTTTGACATTCGTCGCTACGATACAAAATTTTTATGACTTCAGCCCCCCCAGACCCGAATCCTGGATTCGCCACTGTTGATTACCATTGTTTTTTGTATGCAGCTGCAACTGCGCGCTACTTTAACATTGCATAAATTTTATTGTTTAAATTTTGTTATTTTATTGTTTCTGTTTAAAGTTCAAGTTACTTTTATTTTTAAATTTATTCTACTTTTTCTTCTTGATTGTTTTTAAGCTCTATAATATAATGGAGTTATTTCTGCTGACATTAATGCTACTTCATTAGAGTGCCCATGACAACCAACTGCAAGTTGTTTTACGATTAGTTTTGACTTTACATCTTTTCCCTATCTGTGCAAGAACTAAAATCAAACTATGGGGAGGGGGGACGGTTAGTAAAGTGAAACCTCTCTACAGTGGCCGACCTCCGTTTCAAAGAAAATTGGCTGCTTATAGGAGTAGCCGTTTTAAAGGAGTTTCCTGCACTTGATAGGAAGCTTAGTACAGTGAAGCCTCTACGTAGGGGCTAATCTCCATTCCCAGGAAAATTTATCTTTTAGAGGGGTGGTGCTTTTAAAGGTATTTCCTGTTTGGAAGTACAAAATATGTATTTAAGCAAGCTCTAATTTGTTATTTCTAATCAAGCGAATTTTTAGAACCATCTAAAGTAAAATGTACTTCGAAAATTTTAAATTTATTTTGAAAAAAGAATTCCCGTTTGCTGTCCGCTTTACATCTTTTCGGAAATAATGTTTGCCATTATTTTTTTAATTATGAAAACGGTTGAAAAAATTACCGAAAAAATACGTAATCAAGTAACGAGGACAACACCTGATCCTGTATCCTTTTCTCAAAACTTTCCGACTCCACAACACTGGGAGGACGTTTAATTTTCGGCGGCCCTTCCTCGGAATCCGATCCCGAAATTGGCATTGTCAGGAGATTAACGTGGCAGATATATTTCCTGTTATATCCTTCAATGACGAAAAATGAGAATTTTTAAAAAAATTGGATTGCTTTTCCAAGAACTTTCTGGTGTAATTTCATTATGGCATGTGGACAAAACTGCTGCGCGATTGCACTTCACAACTAAATATTCTCTATTGGCATCCATTGAAACAATGTAAAAGTAATGTAAATCGCCTTTCTTACTTGTTTTTCAAGGGTAGCATCAGAAAATATTATCTGAGAAATAACTATTTTTACAGAGGCCACGGTGACCTAGTGGTAAGCTCTCGGCTTTGGAGCCGGAGGGTTTCAGATTCGGAACCCGATTCTACTGAAGATCCACCGTCCATGGGGCCTGTTGCACGTTAAATCATACGTAGTAGTGGCCAAACGTCCTCCCGTTGGTACAGCGTGGAAGTTTGGAGAGGGGGTGCCAGCTCAGTTGTCGTCCTCGTCATCTGACCGTGGTTCAAAATTACAAGGTCCGTCCCAAAATAGCCCTTGTGATGCTTCAAAACGGGACGTTAATATAACTAAACTAAGTAAATAACTATTTTTACATAATATTCATATATAATCATCTATTGAATACTGCCAGTTTGACTGACCCTCTCTTTTTTATGTTTTCCACATATTTTTTAAACTCATTTTTAATTATAGACCAGATACTTTACAAGTAAATAATTGCATTTGTTAATTTCTCTACAATAACTAAAAAATGTATATAACTGTGTCCATGAACGCGAAGGCGACACGCAGGTAAATATACGCAATATTTAAAAAAATAAAATAATATGTTTTTAAAAGTAGTAAATATTAAAACACTGATTAAAATATCTTTGAAAATATGACGCTTTGTTTCATAACATAATAAAATATAATCACAGAATAAAATTGAAAGATTGTTTCTTGCAATTGATAAATGTGATCCAAAATTGGTAATAATCTACATTTTTACTGCAATGGTCATGCATATATTTCTATTCATATGGTTAGGAGTATGAGTTGACATACAGATAGAATGTTGCACCATTGAGCTATAATCCAGCGCAGACAAATAATTAGATTCAATCCCAAAAATGGTTTATCAGGTTCAACGCAAATAAAAAAATGTCGAAATGCATCGATAACTGTAACGAGTACAATACCCTAACCATATACTATAATTACAACAATATAATAAGAAAAAATAGCTGCATCAAATGCAACCTAAAACTACGACTTTTGAACTTATGGACGACCCCTCTTTCTGCCGTCCCCCCTCTTTGTAAAAGCTCAGTGTTTTCACTGACATTCTATGCAAATATTTGAGAGAGACTCCTTTTGTATCTAAAAGAGATGAAAGACCGATTATTATTTTTCAGCCCCAGGCACACTCCATCTCTCCACCCTCCCCCACTCGACCACCTTGCATTCAAATCTGTAATTAGCCGCGGTGTTGGATGGGAGGGAGAGAAACGGAGGCAAAGGGGGTGGGGTGGAAAAAAACTTGAAAATACCTTTCTTTGTAAGAGAAGCATTTCACTCGACGTAGAAAGTGTTAATGCAACAGAGTGTGTCTTTCATTTTTTAGTTTCTTTTGGTAGAATTTCTTAACCGCTGAGAAATTAGGACTTTTTCTTTATCTAAATCTCCCCATCTCAACCCCCTCCCCCCATAAAACGTGATAGTGTCTCCAACGGGCACAGCATATTGCGTAAAGCTTTTTAGTGGGGGAAGAAAGTTTTATCCCCCTGTCTTGTGCTATGTGGTGTTTTACTAATTTCTTTTAAAAGGGGGTGGTTTTCAAAGAGTAATGTACTCTTGTTGTATTTTTGGGATTTTAGGATAAGTATCATAATTTCACTTTAGTAACTACTTTTTTGTGGATATGGTATTAGTTGCAGACATACATTTTTCAGACATGTGAAAGTAAGGTAAATATTGTAGCTAGTAGCATTATTTTAAGGATTAAAAAATTCCGAAATAATGTATATATAATATGGTCCAATTTTTGTCTTTCGCGAGTTCGTGGAAATATGACAGAAAATTCACATTTATAAAAGAACTTTTGCAATTTGTTAGCAAATATTTAATGTTATGTATGATTATTTCCAAAGTTTTTATCAACAGTGTATTTTGAAACGATAATTAAATTTTACTAATGACAAATTCATTATTTCGATCTTTTCTGTAGTAACTGTAAAATAATTTTTATAGTACTCGGCTTATTAAACTTTAAATCAAGTTTTAATTTTTAGTCTCTATAACGGAAATGGTAATATATTTATTCTTAGAAAGGCAAGCGCATAATTTCTCTAATTTACTATGCATGCCGAATGCGTTTTTATGGATATTTGAATTGCTAAATTATTAGTTTGCAAGTTGTTTGATTGACATGATTATGTAATTAGATCGTCTATCCTTTTTTGAGTTCATCAATTTCTGGTTAATCCCCTAAAAACGCCCTCGTGACTCAATCTCCAGTGTAAAATGTATACGATACTCGATTGTTTATATGTTACACGATTCTCCACAACTGATATCTAACCTTAGTTTTCGTTACAAATTTCTCGCATTTTACTAAACGGGGATTAATTTTTGCACATCGGTGTGTGTACGAATTCTATATTGATGAATTTGTTCTTGATAATTGATTAAATGTCTGAGAAGACCGCAGGGTTTAAAACTTCAGTTAATCTCTACTAATAATAAAGGAGAATGTGTGTGTGTTTGTGTGTTGGCGCTCTACAGGGCAGACTGCTGAAGCTAAACTACGAAATTTGGCACAAACATACTTTGGAAAGTGGGAATGTGCACATCGGAGCCCGTTTTCCGAAATTTTAAATAAAATTTCAATTAATTAAAAATTAAGTAACATTTTGGCGTTCTTCCTCAATAACTTCCGATAATATTACAGCACAAAAATAATTTTTTCTTCTGAAAGTGCAAAAATTTACCTTTCCAATGATTTCAATAAAGTTGAAGTACAATTTTTTCTCTAATTTTAATAAATTTTGTTCAATTTTGTTTTTGAACAAAAACAAAATTTCAACAATGTTTTGTTGAAATTTTGTTACAACGCAACTCAAATTGTTTTCATTGTTTAAACAAATATTTAATTGCATATTTCTCTTCCATTGCTGTAACCTGAGATAATATCCTTAATACATTTCGCTTTCATATTTTATTTGATCAATTTTTCTGTGAAATCTGTAAAGAAAATCCCCAAGATAGCAAGTATATAAGGAAATAATCCAGTAAGAGACAATTAACATGCTACTGGAGGTAAAACGTGTTCCGGTATTTTGATTTTATATCAAATTCGTTCGAAGTTCGCGTCGATAACTTACAATTTGATGTTACATGACGCGAAGAGTTACTTGACTCCAATAGGGAAGTTCATGTAGACACGGAACAGAACAAGTGCAAGGCTATGAAAAGAACGCGGTTTAAATGTCTATCGCAATTTGAAGTTTAAAATTACTTTGTTAAGGGAACATGAACATCAAATTATGCATAGCGTTGAAATTATATTCCCGACAAACAAGCTGGTCATCGAAGGTAGTAAAAAAGTAAAAGTATAGGCTAGTAAAAAATATAATCTTGTGAAGCTGAAAGACATCTTCAGGATTTCCAGTTGCATCTGCAGTGAGCTTTATGGCTGTTGCCAAATTATATCTGCTTTTCGTAAAATTTCGGTGAATTCTTTTTGGATTATAAAATTTTAAATTATCATACATGCTGCAATGTGTTTAATATCTTAAGATTAATGTGTAGTATCGTCAGTTATTTTTTAATTTTCTTTCTGTATTTTTATTTGGTATTGTTTCAAGAATTCTTTTCCTTCCTTTGATTCTTGCTTTGTCTTTTGTGATTTTACGGACTTTTTGCTTCGGTTGTCGTTGTTCCGCAGTCTTTATAATACAGTTTTGATGTAATGTTTTGTTTTTATATGTATTGTTTTTTATACCCCGTCATGCGCATAAATGTCTTACACCCTCTGGCTAGGATGTGTCGGGGTGAGTAGAAAATTAAATAAATATTTTTATATCAACTACAATTTTTTTTTATTTTCCAAATACATCATATCACTCTAGTGAATGTTTCAAATCGATCTTTCTTGCTGATGCATTGTGCAAATCTTGAAAATCTTAATATTTGATTGTCAGTATATTATTAGAATTTTTTATTGCTGGTCTAATTAAATTTTTTTATGTGTTTATGAAATTTAAATTTTTTTCATTTATTATCATACAATTTATGACTCCATATTTTAGTTTTGAAAATTATTTTAATAAAAAGAAAAAAAGATATTCAGCTTGTTAAAATTTGATTTAATGCTGTGTTCATATAATCTGATTAGCATTCAGAAATTAAAATTTCACTCACATATATCTATTTATACGGTATATAATTAATTATAAAACAGTTAATAACTGAGAAAATCTTCTGAATGTGATCATTAAGAAAACAATTGTTATGATAGTTATAACCGTTTCTTAATAATTTAGCAAGACGTAGGAGTACAGTTTGCATGTAATAACTTAAGACTTAAAAAAAATTAAATACTTTTTATTTTTGTTTTTTTAATTGACAAATTTTCCTCTTCCATTTTCAGTAATTGCTTGTGATGATAATAAATAGTAATTGGAATAATTATGTAAAGTAGCTCATCTTCGTTCTCAATTGCCTAATTAAATATCTCAAATGAATGCTTTCTTTCAAAATTAATGATTTTACTTATAAGAATTTAAAGAATATAATTAAGGAACTTGGATGATTAATGATGTAAACTTTGTAACAGTAAATTACACAGCATTTTTTAAAAAATATATCTCTCAAATTAATTAGTCCGTGAAATTGTAGCGTACGAAGTTGTTGTAGGATGCATAATGATAATTACGTTGCATACATGACATGGATAAATTTATGAAAATTTTCTCTTCATAATCTTCATGCAAAGAAAATACTAAGATTTCATAAAAAGATATGTATATATTCGAATATATCTTAAACTTTCAAACCGTTTGTTAAATGCCCACGGCGAATTATTTCACCTTATAATAACCTAATCTTTTTCATCTACTGCTTAAAGTTACAAGCGAACATTGAAATACGTATGTCAAGCTTCTTCAGCCCTATAATGACGGTTTGGGCGGTCTCAGATTTTCACATAACCACAAGTAAGGTAGTCTTTGGACGTCCAGTATATCTTATAAATAAAAAGTGAAATATTTGTGGCGAGCTGTTTAAATTTTATAAGGATGGTTAGGGCGCTCTGATGCTTTTCACAAATTGTTTAAAGTTACAAATCAGCGATGAAATGTCTATAGGAAATTGTTTCATTTCTATAATGCTTCATTTCTATAATGACTTTAGTGCGTTCTCAGGATTTCCACACGAGGAAAGCTGTTTTCGCGTGTTTCGACCAGTCTGTCTCAACCAGCTATGAAATGTCTCTGGCGAGGCGATTAACTCTTTCAAATTCGCTGCATGTTTCGTTTTGAAAATTACTAAATTTATTTAAAAAATGAGTATTAAACATGTAGCTGATCATAAATATGTAAAGGGAAAAAAATAATCATTTTTTATTTTAGAGAAATTTGTAGTTACACAGTGAAACCAATGAACGGAAAAGGGCTAATTTTCTTCCGCTTAAGTTACCATCGAAATGAATTTTAAATTATGCATTTAATTTATAAGTTTACATAAGTATTCAAAATATTCAACCTTCATAAAATTAAATATTACTTTCAAAGATTCAATTTTTAAAAATATAAATATATGCAAGATACCTCATCATTTTCTTTCTCTTAGAGATCAAAAGCAATTTTGGTCTTTCAATGCCAATATCTTCATGAATATTAACGGCATTGAACTGGAATTTTTATATAAGTTGGCTTATATATCTGGCTCTTAAGTTATGAAGAAAAATTACGCTACTTTTTGCCCATGTGTAGTAAAAAAATGCTCAATGTGTGATTTCACTGCGAAACCCTATAATGATGGTTTGACCTCTCTGATCTTTTTCATCTACTGATTAAACTTACAAACAAACGGTGAAATATCTATTGCGAGTTGTTTTAGCCCTGTAATGACGATTAGGGAGCTCTCGTGATTTTCACTTAATCACAGAAAAGCCGGCCTCGGGCGTTTGACCGGCTTTCAGAGGGCCAGAAGTTATATTTTTAGTCTAGTTAAATGGCTTATGTTTTATTATCCATTACCATGCAGATGGAAATGATTTCTCGGCATTCATAAAAAGTAAAGTTCAATGTTAAAAAAATATAAGGTAATTCCTGAAACTATTGCACTGATTTATTGATTTTTTTATTCGAATAACGAAATAAAGGATCCACCTAATGCTTCCGAAAAGTTCAGCGTTAACGGCGGTTTAAGAAGGATTTATGCCGTCGGCAATAATACAAGATGTCCGAGAATTCTGGGACACATTTCAAAAATTAAGCATAAAAAACCTAATAATGTTACAACTAAGGTTTCTTTTTTAATGAGAGCGCATTTCAAATTTTTTTTTCCGATAGGACACTCACCGTTACGTTGGTATAGGTGGCCGTAAATTATTGAAAATCTCCCATTTTCGTGAGCCATTATCTGAGAAAATATTAAAGCTAGAAGAATAATAAAAGTATGTGTTTGTAGGGAAATTTACGCTCTTTAGTTAGTTCATTCACGTATAATGTGAAAATTGAATATTTTTTGAGATATTCAAGAAAACTAAAAAAGAAACTGAGGGTATCGGCTTGAGTCGATCGGTAGCCATTGCGTACGGAATTATCTCGCTGTAGCAAATTTAGAACGCCGTAACGCCGCGTTACATATCTGAAAAAACTTTTTTGTTTGCTCTTTCATTTAAAGGAAAAGCGTAATTGTAACATTATTAAGGTTTTCTTTAATTAATTTTTGAAATGTAACCCACAATTCTCGGGCACCCTGTATTTTCAAATTGAAGATTCGATCTCTTCTCACACCAGAAGCTGGCGTTTGCTCGTAGATTAACCGAAACACAAGAATTATAAACAAAATCCTACATCTAAATGAATATGACAGTATTTATATCCCTTTCTGATAAATGTGGAGTTTACGGTACGCACCTGTCACTTGCCAATGTTTCTTGGCGCAATTTCATTTGCCGTCGCCAAATACTGTTTTCGATGTGCAGGGGGGATCTTTATTGCTCTCTTGCGCATGCGTCACCTGAAAACGAGATATTGAGCACGCAATGCCTGCGGCATTTTAAGCGTGTACCGAGCAAATTTTTTAACTTAAAAAAGCATAAACGGCTTTCCTTTCAGCATAGCAGGAAACTAGTAGCTTCGCCTTTTCATTGAATGTTAGGAATCTAGGTTTTTTAGAAAAATCCGAAAACTAGAATTTCCGCACGCAATGCCTGTGTCATTTCAAACTCGTACCGGGTAAATTTTTTAACTTAAAAAATATCAGCGGCTTCGCTTTCAACATAGCGGAATACTCGTAGCTTCGTTTATTCATCGAGAAACAAAACACACAGATTAACATACACGGTACTGAACCGATATTCAATCCGAAGAATTCCAAACGAAGTTTTATTCAAATTCAAATTCATCGACCAATCGCATAGAAGAGTTGAACAAAATAGTCCAGTCGAATCGTGGCACAATATAGCCTGATAAGCAAAACACTGATGAGAAGATCAATTTATGCGCATGCGCGTTTGTCACTCGTTTAAAACATCTAGACGCATCCAAAACAAATGTTCTCTCATCGCCGTTCTTGGCGGCAAAGAGTTGGCGATCCTAAGAGGAACGAAGTCAATATGTATCGTAAACTCCACATAAATCCCCTCAATGACCAAAACGTAAAGGATACATTATATATATATATATATATATATATATATATATATATATATATGCCGTGCATACGATGTGCATGCACACTTTAAAAAGCAGGTGTAGAAAATTTAATATTCATCAAAAGGGGAACCGATTTCAAGTAGTATGGACAAATTTTCTGTTCTGTTCATTTGCATTAAATTAGTACTTCCGCCATACCATGCTAAGTCAATGGGAACCTTCAAAATTTCAACACTCATTTGAAATGTTGATTTATGTTCAAAATAAAGATTTCTAATGTTATGGCTTAAGGATAATTAGAAAATATTAAAGATGATGTTCCTGTTGCTGTAACTCGCAATGTTTACTTAAAATAAGAACCTCATTTTGTGAAAAAGGTTGCCGTAATTGTTGGTTATCGATCTTTTTGGAGACATCTAAGGCTTGTTTGGCTTCAAATGTTTTAACCAAACGATTTAGATAATCACTGGCGGTTAAAGTTTCAACCAAAAGATTTAGGATATTACAATCGTTCCACTTACAATATAGTATGTCTAAGTTTTTTTTTTAAAAACGATTTAAATAAAAAGGATTACACGAACTCAAAGAACATAGAATTCAACTCTTTTCGTACTAAAGAAAGAACTGATTCGAACTTGGCGCCAGACGCACTACTCAAATTGATTTGGCGATTGCTTAAATTTGAGGGTTACCGGAAAACTGTTCTGCTAATCCAAAATAAACAAACCAGAATACTCGTCCATACCTTCCGCCCACTATTTGTTTTATGAAGCAATTTTGAATTAAAATAACATTTATTATGACACGGAAATTTATAGTCTCAACGAATAATTGCTGTAAAAATAAAATGGTCATAAACCAAACGATTGCTCATACGTTCCATTATAAACATTCAAATAATGTAAAAAATGTTATTTGTTGAAGAAAATCAGGTTATATATCAATTTAGCCTGCATTTGAAAATGTAAAATTCGAGTAATTATTTCATAAAGTTTTAATTTAATTAAGTTCATTAATTTAAGTTCATTAATTAAGTTCATTAATTAAGTTCAGTAATTTCATTAAGTTTTAATTAATTTATTGAATTATTTTTTAATTATATTAAAAGCAGATATCACCTCTTCATTTTATTAAAATATTTTTTAGTGTTTATTGAAGTTAAATTTATTAAAATTAATTGTAATTCATTCTTTTATTTAATAAAAATTTTATTGTTGTAATGAAGAATTTTTAATGTATAAAATTTTATACATTAGTTCATATAATACTATTTATTAATTTACTTATTTTAACCTTAACTATTAATTAGCTTACTTACTTTACTTATTTATTAATATAATACTTTTATATAATATCTTCGTTCTATCACTACAAATAATTTCAGTTTTTCTTCAACAAATTAAAACAAAATCACTATTCAAAGGTTTATTCAGAAATTAAATTAATTTCAGATTCTCTTCTCTTCAACAATAGTCCCAAGAGAAAACCTTACAAATAAACCCTTCTTTATGTCTTTAAAAAAGTTCAAAAAATTATTTACTTAGATTTTTAAAATTTCTGCCACATTTGGATCATGTATTGTATTCGGTCTCAATATTTTTTTTAATGTATCAGCATTCACACTATCGTCGACGATTCTAAAGTGTAAGTGAAATCCCCTGAAAGCATTTCTTTTTCAATAAACATTTCCCGAGTTTAGAGATCTAGTACTCAAGAAAACAAGTTTCGAATATCCCTCTGAACCTAAAATATAAACTTCTCTGAATCCCCAGAGTTTCAATCTTTTGATGGATACAAAATCCATTTCAACACCTTAGTAAGAAATAAAAAAATACAGAAATTTTCTTTGCATATGCATATTCTTTGGGGTTTCGCTACTGGTAAAAAGATTCTCAACACTGTTTTGCATGATTCTTAAAAAACTATTCTGCTACTTTCTTGTCTTAAAATTGACCTCCAAGACGCAAAGTTAATAGTTACTAGCCGACCGGAAGCTAGACGACTCGCAGGCTAATCTGGTCTATATATTTTACAAGGTATTCCGAAATATTTTTCGTGCTTGTAAAATAATTTATACTGATTTTGTTTTAAATATTATAATATAGGAGTTTGGTATAATTCTTTCTACAATTTCCCCAGATTTACTATGGTGCTGTTGGCATTTCAAAATGTTATTGAGTTTTAAAATTATAAACTAAGGTAAACAAATTATAAAATGATTTACATTTCTTATCCCTAGATGGCAGCAGGATACATGTATGAACAGCACCAAATTTGTGGTTATTAATTTCTCTTCTATTTTTTTTATCACAGAACAATGTTCGTTTCACAGGGGGCTGCAAGTTGATGGAGTCACCGTGTTGAACTGGAGTTGCCTGAGGAAGGCTATTACTTTAGGCTGACTTTTACACTTAAATTGATGATATGTGTTATATCATCATCATATGTGTTATATATATTTCTCAAAAGCACAAGAACGAACTTAGCATGACGAGCGAAATTTCGAATGTGATCTTGACTCCAGAATTATAGATCGATGTCTAGATCTGATCTGATTCTACCAATGGTAGATTTTTTGTATGTCTTTCCGTTTGTCTGTGAGGCCGATTTTTCAAAAGCACAAGAACGAACTTAGCAAGATGAGCGAAATTCCGATTGTGATCTTGAATCCAAAGTTGTAGAACTGTATGAAATTTTGAAATGAATCGGAGATCTTTGAGATACTGAATACTGAAAAGTCCGAAGACTGAATTGCAAAGTCGATCTCTTTACTCTACAGCGAAAGCAAGCACAAACTGCACCATAACTTGTTTGTATATGCGAAAGTACTCTCGCTTGTGTGTGTGTGTGTTTATTTCATTCTCTCTCAATTTTTATTTTTTAAATACAGTAAATTCAATGTCAATATTAATAACTCACAAATTTAATTTGTTGAAATAGCAATCTTTCAATTGAAGATAACTATAATAGTTAAATGGAAATTATTATTATGACATAATAATGTATTATCCTTTCAAATTCCTTAAAATTTTGTTTCAAAGCCTAAATATTTGTTAAGGAGATAAAAAAAAATAGAAAATAACAAATGATCGAATTAAAAAATATTATTATTATTTTCACCTCTACAATCTCAATAAAGAAAACCGGCAAGCTTTACCAATGCATTTTTAAACAATAGTAATAAATTTATTTCATTGTCACGTCAGTTTTTCAAATTACCTTCTTAATTTTTAAGTGCAGTAGAATTCAATTCTAATAATTCTAACTTATAATTTTAATTTCTTGAATTATTAATGTTTCAAATGAAGATAACTTATATTTCAAAACCGAAATTCTTATTCTAATAATTCATCATTCGTTGCTCAATCCTTTTTCTACAGACAAAATATATGTTAACCCTTTATAAGACCATTTTTTTCTAGCAGTGGTATAATAAAATAACTTGGGTATTGAGATTAATTTAAGAAAAGAAATTCATTCATCTTATCGGATTACATTATTTTTGTTAATTAATTTTATTAATTAATAATTAATTGCCAAGTCAAGACACATCTTTATGATTTGATATAAGAAATTGGAACAGCCAGGTTTTTGTTTCATCGAAAAATTTGGCGACAACTTTAAAAAATGCGCCAACCTCAAAAAATGAATTTAAAAAATGATGAATTTGGTGGGAAGTATATTTAGTATTGGCGGAAGTATACTTAGAAAGAGTTACGAGAATGAAAAAAGTAGAAAATTCGAAATGAATGAGTAAAAAATATTTTTATAATTCAACGTTTTATCCATAAATAAAACTTGGCAAACTTAATCTATGCATTTTTAGGTAACAGTTAAAAATTATTCATAACTATTTTAATATCTTAGAATTCCTCACAATATTTAAGATGCATCTTATTTAACCCGAATAATCTCGTAAATATATCAAGAGTTACACGTATTCCGATTGCTTAAAAGGTGATATCTGATCCTTTGAAAGAAATTCTCACTGAAAGTACATTTGCAGTAAACAATTTTGAGGCGAAGAATCCACCACTCATCCATCCTCTATCTTTCAAACAACCTGAAATCTGAGCTTCACACCTCCAAATCTTTTGATGGATTCAAAATCCATTTCAATGTCTCGGTTGAAACAGAAATAGTAACACAAAGATCATTTTATATTTATATGTATACATATTCGTTCAGATTTTACAATGGATGAAAGTCTTCTCAAATCTTCGAAACATTGCAAAGCATTAGTCTGATATGGTTACCTCAATATGATCCAAAAGTAGATTTTACTGTACACAAAATATAGGATTTAGTGTCCAATAGCAGGAAAGTTCTGGAATATATCGGGTGTCCAAACTAATCGTGGCTTAATAGTTACCTCAATATGATCCAAAAGGAAATTTTACTGCACACAAAATATAGGATTTAGTGTCCAATAGCAGGAAAGTTCTGGAATATATCGGGTGTCCAAACTAATCGTGGCTTAATAGTTACCTCAATATGATCCAAAAGTAGATTTTACTGTACACAAAATATAGGATTTAGTGTCCAATAGCAGGAAAGTTCTGGAATATATCGGGTGTCCAAACTAATCGTGGCTTAATAGTTGCTTTCTAAAACATTTGAGATAGGCATGTACTTGCGATTGGGAAAAAGGCTTTAACCTTCTGATTCCTAAGGCCATTTATCCTTCCAGCGGGCGCGCCTTCGCAAATTTTACGACAACCTGGATTTTCCCCCTGTTCCCACATTCGGAGTCAAAACTGTATGAAGGTCATTGCTATTCCTTCATGCGACCCTTCTCTTCAGGATTAAATGGGATTGTCCGAGTTTCAAGGTGATTTCATATATTTTATGCTTTTGTCGTAAAAAATACGACGCGCGCTCGCTCGTGTAATTAAAAAAAATTTTTTTCACGTCTTAACGTTTCAGTTTGTTAATTATATATCCAGTGCGCATTACAGCGATTTAAAATTTCATTTTGCATTGTCAACAATATTTAATATGTAATAATCCTGCCAATAATCCACCAAGCCGAAGAATTTTCTTGAGAAACATCAGTCTTATGTAAACACGTCACTACTCGAGCCCAACATATCTTATCATCGCCATAAGACATTACCATGTCTTTAAAGCTAAATTATTCATCTCAACCTGAAAAAGCAAGTGAACAGCAACCAGCATTGAGAAAAATAGCTTGTGTATTGTGTTTGAAAGAAAGAAAACGATCATCAAAATCCATGAAATACAGTAGATACAATATATAATATACTTGTAAGCGTCACTCTCTGGCAAGAGTTCAATGTTTCGAATGCAAGGATAATGATAAAAAAAACTAAGAAGAATGTCTTTGTTGTACAATCTTAGTTGGTCTTATACTATTTTTTTATTATATATTGCTTAATACCTTTTACAGAAAATAATAGTGTTAAATCTCATTGCTTTCTCTGATTTCAGTATAATTTTAGTTTTGCAAATAATGTAAAAATTAATTTTCACTCTTGAGGTAAGGATTTGCTTTTCTGATGTGTCTCTTATTACTATAATGAAGTAACTTACAACTGCAAGGGTAAAAATGAAGAAACTTATCGTGTCGTAAAAATTACGACACGCGCCCGCTCGTGTAAAAATTTTTAGCGCGCCCGCTGGAAGGTTAAATAAAGGGACCTCAAAATACAGGAACGTCCGAGCTCCTCTATCAAAGATCAGGGAAATTCACTTTCCCCCTCAAAAGCCCAATGACAGCTGACATTGTCCGAATTGTAGGAAAACTCCCCTCTTCCCCAAACACATCTGGGCGAGCAACTCTAACGAACAAAGCACGCGCCGCGCGTGCGAAATCAATCACACTTAACGAAAGGGGGTGGAAATTTCAGAGTGACATTCGGGCGGCTATCGTCTTTTGCTTGAAGGGACGTATGGGACGGCGCCATATCGATAGAGTTAACTTTCCAGAGGGCGCGCTTTAATTTTTTACATGAGCGGACGCGTGTCGTACTTTTTCAACACAATAATTGTCTTCATTTTTACTATGGAAGTTGTAAGTTATTTTGTAATAGTAATAAAAGACACATCAGAAAAGCAGATCTTTTCATTAGGAGTGAAAATTAATTTTAATATTATTTGCAAAATCTAAAATTATACTGAAATCAGAGAAAGTAATGAGATTTAATAATATTATTTTATGAAAAAAAGTTATTAAGAAATATATAGTGAAAAAGATTATAATACAAACTAAGATTGAATAACAGAGACTTTCGTCTTTGTTTATAATCTTTATCCTTGCATTCGAAACATTGAACTTTTGCTAGAGAGTGACGTTTACAAGTATACTGTATATTGCATCTACTGTATTTCATGGATTTTGATGATAGTTCTCTTTCAAACACAAACCACAAGCTCTTCTTCTGAATGCTTGCTTTTTCAGGTTAATGTCATACGGTGATGAACAGATTTTTTGGGCTCGGAAAGTGAGATGTTTTTCGTAAGAATGAGGTCTAAGTTTTTCAAGAAAATTCTTTGGCTTGGTGGATTTTAGCAGGTTTATTACATATTACATATTTTTGACAACTTAAAATGAAATATTAAATCGCAATAATGCGGACTGGATATATAATTACCAAACTGAAACTTTAAGATATGAAAAGCATTATCAAATTACACGAGCGGACGCGCGACATAAACTGTGCGACAGAAGACTAAAACAGTATGAAATCACCTTGAAATTCGGATAAACCAATTTACTCCTGAAGAGAAGGGTCGCATAAAGAAATTGCAATGACCTTCAGACAGTTTTGACTCTGGGTAAGCGCACAGGATATGAAAAATTCCGTTTGTAATAAAATTTGCGCATGGGCGCTTCTTGGAAAGTTAAATGACGTAAACAATTAAATTTTATGATTATCGAGACAAGAAATACATTGCTAAAAGAATCGCGAAGTCTATATTGTATACAGTCTCCCTGTAAAATTATTCAAATTTAATTAAATATTCTTACACACTAATAATAATCTTGAACACAAATTTTCAACTCTTCTGCGACAAAACCTAGCCGAGTTATGACGCTTTAAATGTCAATATTTAGGCGCTTTCAAACCATTTCAATGGCAGCGTCG
>BGPR01029378.1:0-19328 GCA_013235015.1 Araneus ventricosus | reverse complement strand
ATTTTCATACAAACTTGAAACATTGCAGTGTAAAAAAATTTTAATAAACAAATAAAAAACCGTAGGAATGAAATGAATATTGGTTTCTCTTATTTTAATACGACAGAGTACGGAACACAAAAATTATAAACGCATTGCCTTAACCCTTTGCGGTGCAAGGCATTAAATTTTTTGAAATATGATGAACAAACACAATGAATGGGTTTAGTTTATTTTGTCTAGACATAGAATCTACATTTTTTTTTAAAAAAAAACTTGCTTCATTCCAAGAGGGGGGGTCGTCCCCCTTTGGGGTCAACCCCTCATATGAGAACGCCCTTAGATATAGCCATCTTGATACACTCAAAAAATATTGCTGAATCTTACAGAAAATAATAAATTAAAACTTCAAGAATATTGGAGGAAAATTATCGAGTTAATTTGCTAAAATTGTAAACGTCCAGATCTGAAAAAAATGTCTACTCTGAGTTAAGGAATTTTCCCAAACTTTATCTCTAATAATTCCAATTCCGAAACGAAATTTCATAAGGCTGCTGTATGCATTCTAAAAGGAGTACTATTAGCCATATCCTAAGCCTATTATTTCACATTTACAGTTGAATTTAACGGATGAGAAGCGAGTGAAATTAGGTGTGCCATCAGCTGGCACACTGCTCCGCAAAGGGTTAAAACCTACTGTTACTTAATGCATTTCAAAGTAAAAACACTAAACCACCACATCTGTTTTCGTTTCTAATTATTCAGTTTCTACAGTCTTATGAGTATCTACAAAGCTGATCCTAAAAATCTTCTTAAAACCTGTTATCAGAGCGTTTCTTGGGGGACATTCTCGTGTTTTCCGGTGATTCTTTCTATCTCAACTATACCACTCATAAAGGTAACAATACTCCCTATCATCCTAACAACATGTGCAGGGGTGTAGTGGAACCAGAACGCCGTTCCGGCACTGCTTTTTTTTATGAGAAACAAATAAGAAAAGATTGCAAAAACCTCTTTAAAACAGAGATATTTTTATCCCCCACCCAGGTTAGAGCATTCTGGCAGTGCTAAATTTGCGACTAAACCACTAAACATGCGCAAAAACCTCAAATCACAGCCAGTCATCCATTGATAGTGCGGTCAGTTAGTTGAAAAAACTTCATTTCTGGCAGAAAACATGCCGTTTGAGGTATAATTACTACACCATTTACTGAAAGTAAAACATTCGAGATCCCAAGTTTTAGAGCCCCCGTTGGTCGGTAATGACGTCATCAAAATGAGGGTCAGTGACGTTTTTTTTTTCAAAATTATGCTCTTGTTTTCAGTTATTTATATTGAACTCTTCTATATTTCATTGTTATCCAAAATGTTAAATATAGTAATTGATAGCATAACAGGGACAATTCGTGACTAATTGTTTACTGATGTTGGTCAGTAATAGCGTCATCAAAATGATGACCAAGTGAATTGTTTTCGAGTTTATTTTAATATTATTTAGTTTTATTTTGATGCAGAACGAGAGCAATTTTGCGACAGACCTCATAATTTGGAGCCGTAATCATATGACGAGGACGACTTCTAAGCCGGCAACTCCTTCTCCAAACTTCCAGTGGTGTAGTCGCAAAATAAGCAGAGTCGAACGCTCTAATATGGGGGATAAAAATCGGGCTGTTTTAAGGACTTTTTCGTAATTTTTTCTTATTTATTTCTCGAGAGAAAAAAAGTAGTGCCGGAACGCCGTTCCGGTGCATTCCGGTTCCACTACACCCCTGTCCGCGACACACCAACAGGTTGACGTTTGATTCTCGACATCCGATTTGGCATGCACCAGGCACACATATCAGGTTGCGAACATGGAACCTTCTGGTTCTGAAGTCGAGATATTACCACCAGACCACCGAAACCCTAAATGTTGTTGCAAGTTCTGTTCTTGTTTTAGGTTGTTTATTTTGCACACTGTACTGCTGTTTCAAAAGATTAAATAGGACATTCAAATACTACAACTGACATTCAGGTAACTGAGAACAGGAATGTTGTAGAATGAAGCAGAGTCATAAACTTCAAGCTGCCGATATTCTACAACAATATTTTATTGTTCAGAATGGTAATAGAGCATCTGTTCATTATCTATAGTTTCTTTAACTACCTATGAAGGTCCTTCATTCAGTTCATATAATAGGCTCCATACAGTTTAAAAATCATCAACAGTGGAGGATTTTGCGAAGAGGAACAGAAGTCAATCTCATTTGCTGCCTTCCATTCCAAATCTAATTGCAGGCGCACAGCAATTAAAACACACTCTACGTTGCTTCCCCTTTTTAATGAAGAGTTTGCATCTCCAGCTTTAAACATCTAATGAATGTAACCATTGCTGCAACATGAAAGGTAAATCAGAACCAAACACCAGTAATCATCGCAGATTAGCAAGTTCACATCAAAGCGACACAGATTCAATGGCGTTTTTCAAAAGACAAAATTATAGTCATGAAGAAAGCCTTACATATTGAGAATGATGAATTACTGCGTTTTTCAAAGTAAAATACGATACCATAAAAATACCATTCTCAAGACGGCATTTAAGCTTGCTAAGCCATTAATGACGACTAGTACACGCTAAATTCAATTGAGCGATTTCTGGACTCCAAAAGGGAGCGAATGTAAAAATTCGCCTTTCCGATCTTTTAGTACAGAAAAACGCTCCTTAAAACACTTTTATAGTCAAAAACCAGTTTCGGCTGCTTACTCGCTAAGAAACTGATAACGGATTCGGAATTCGTTTGACTATTCCGTTCTTCTTAGGAGCGGTTTTTAATTTCTATTTCCGACACAAGGGGTATCCGAAAAATCATTGGTTAATAATCATCACGTGACGACTTGGCGCTTTCCTTATCTGTGGGCCGATAAGATTGGCAGACATTTTTTTTATTTTATCCGGCTTTCTTCATGTCGGTGGGAGAATTAAATTGAATCGTATTAAAGAATATTAATCAAGTCAAATCAATCAGGGATAGGTCCTGTCCTGGTTCGTGATTTTCTGTGGGCGAACGGACTTTTGGACTTGGTCTAGCTGAGGACTTGGAACAAGTGGAATAAGAAACAACAACAACAGATTCACAGTAAGGTGAGTTACATTTTCAAATTCTAAAATTGCTCTTTAATTTCATAGTCGGGAATCTGTCCAGATATTTTTTATATGACTGATATTATATTTATGCACATTCTGCAAAAACTTCGTTAAATAACCTAATTCCATTCTGAACATATCCCTGATATATGTTCCTACTTGAATGCAAATTTGAAAATTCTTGAGACATTAAAAATAATTTAGGGGATATCTTCATCGTGAATACATTATTTATTTCCTTTAATGACACTTTAATTTTAGAAAATTATATATCATTAAAGATTATCCATTAGAAAGTTCAGGAAGAAATTTAATATAATGAAAATTAATTTCATCCACTATCATATTAATCACACTTATTTTTATTTTTAATTTAAGGTGTATGTAAATTTGGTTTCAGCAGTGAATGCATGTTTTCAATGTGTTTTAATGTTTAAGTTGATTGTATCAGTAATAGATAAAAGAATTTTAAAGTAAAACTTGTGTCCCCCAATTAAAAATAAACTGATAGTGAAATGAAATGTATAGTGTTTATTAATTCTTCATTATTTTAATATTTTGGACATTGTTTAATAATTATAAAGTGTCTACAGTTTCCATAAATATATTTTTTATCTATGTGTTTATTTTATTTGGGAGAAAAAATTGCAGAATTTAATTTGCCTGTCCACAAAATGCTTGTGTTTGTCAGACTATTCTAATGACGGTTTAATTATCTAAAATATATATAATACATATAATAGAATTAATATTATATCTATGTAGATTTACTTGACGATGGACTTAACTTCCTTCCACACATTCAGTATGTGAGGGGAAAAACCTTGAAAATCCTCAATAGACTGACTATAGCCAGATCTCGTAGAGGGCTCTCAGGTAGGGTAGTTAAAATGCTCTACAAGAGGGCTCTTGAAAGGATCATTGTCTATGCTGCCCCAGCTTGGTGGGTCGGAACGGCTAATCAGAGGCAAAAAATAAACAGCCTCCAGAGACAAGTACTACTAGCAGTAACGGGGGCCTTTCGTACCACATCAACAGCCGCACTCCAAGTGATAAGTGGTATAGAACCAGCAGATCTCGTGTGCGAAATGGAAGCCGCATTGTACCAGTTGAAGCACAACCGCCCAGATCCTCACTTCCTTGGCGTCCACCTGGAGAGCAATCAAGTGGAGAGGTACCTTCCGTCCTGGGCACATCCCAGCACAAAGCATATAGTCCACTGGGATCAGGACAGTCCGGACTATGACCTGGGAATTTTCACAGATGGATCCAAGCTAAACGGACAAGTAGGAGCTGCTTTCAGCGTGTTCGACCCACAACACTCTGGAGACTTTCAGTTTAGACTCGATGATCACTGTTCTGTGTTCCAGGCTGAATTAACAGCCATAAAACAGGCACTCTTATGGAAACAGCAAAACAGACCACACGCCAACTGCCACTTGTTCACAGACAGCATGAGTTCACTGAAAGCTCTCCAGAAGTTTGCGCCGAAAAACAACTTAGTGGATGACATCAATAGCTTGTTAGATGGAACCATCTCCTTACACTGGGTCAAAGCCCACATCGGAGTTGCTGGCAATGAGGTAGCGGACAAGGCAGCAAAAGCAGCAAGCGACAGACCATCAGTCGACATACATCTGGGGATACCAGAAAGCTCACTTAAAACATCAATTCGGCACCTCCTCCTCAGAGAGTGGCAGGACCGCTGGAAGGACGACAATGCGAAAGGAAGATTTACGTTTAACATCTTCCCAGAAGTTAAGACCAACAGATGTATAGACAATCGCCAATTGTCCCAAGTAGTCACAAACCATGGCCTTTGTCCCTACTACCTCAAGAAGTTCAACCTTCGAGAATGCAACTGCCGGTGTGGTGAGGACGTAGATGACGACATCCTGCATTACATCTTCAGGTGCCCCCTCCTCGACAGCCAAAGGTCTCTCATCCGTCCTGGTCAATCCGTCCTTCAGATCCTGCAGGACAAGCACAGGACAAAAGAAGTGAAGTCCCTCCTATCCTTCCTGTTTCTTCATCAACAGGATATATTTGAACAGGATCCAGAAGACATTTCCTAATGCCCAATGAACACTAGGTTGCTCCTCCAGAGACTTTCAGGCCCTTTCCATACTCATTGTACATATCATAGTCATCTCTTCATCACCTTCATCTTTGAGTGTTTGCTATAGAAGCTCATGTACCCACTGGACAATCGCATTTTATTTTCCCCACTCTTTGTAAAGTCTCCCGTAAAGTATCATCATGTTTTCTTTATTATTTTTCCTTTTAATTCTTTCATTATTCAGCATTGTCGGGAAATAGTTTGTAACCTTACACTGTATCACTATGTCGCCGCCACAGAGCCTTATGTATGGGCCAGGCATTGTAAATCATGCATCTCTTATCGTTAAGAACAACAAAGCAAGGGTTTGCCGGTGGATCTGACGACTCTACAGAGGAGCAGCAGCACTGGACAGCTAAGCACCCAGCACATATTTTTTTGAGAGTCCCCGGCACAAGTCGGGCCTCTACCAAAATTTATTGAAGAGCCTATGCCGGTGTAACGCCAATGCAGGCACACACCATATTCCCCATCCGTATTACTTTCCATTGATATCAAAATTCTATGTTTTAAAAAGTTTTGTCTCCTATTGATGTACCAGTTACCTAACTGATCAAGTCATTTATAAGCATAAAACTAGTTTTATTATTATTAATTGTGCATTGGAATGAGTGTTTTTAGTTTAATTTTTCCACTATTAGAATATGGGGTTGGAGCAGTAGATTATTTTGGGTACAATTAGCTTTTTCCATTTCTCTCGCATCTTCATACTTCCCTATACGAATGTACTCTACATGCTGAACTCGTTGCTGTAGGGTAAATATCTTTTTATCTTTTAAGAAATTTGATTTTTTTAAATTTTTGATTTTAGGTTATGCCTTTTAATCATCGACACCGACATCTGTAAAATACCTGGATATCCTCTTCTGAAATGCCAAAAAACTGTGGCAGATAGATTATCTGAAGTAGATGGTAAGACTGAATAAATAAAATTGTTTTTTTTTTCATTGTAGAATAGTAATGAATTTGCTTTAGAAAGTTACATAATACATAACGTCTTTACTAAATATCATGGTTTTTTCTTAGAAATATAATTGTGTTTATGTGAACTAATTAAAAATTATCATATGTTTAGGAAAATCCATCTATTTAATATAGCTGCAAATGCTTTGCAACTTATACTAAAAAAATTGCACACAATTTTTTATGAATAATTTTATTTCTCTCATTCATATAAAGAGTTAACTTTTGCTTTAGTTTAAAATTTTGCATGCCATTGCTTGGTTACTAACTAAAGGATCTTACTGTAACTTTCATATAACAGTTATTTTTAATTACATTTGGAAGGTTACTAATTGAGGTCATACTTCATAGTTTAATTGCTACGCCTTTGTTTTTGTCTAAGATTTACAGACAAATTTATTAAAAGCTTTATTTATAGGGGATATTACTGTTTGTAGTGGACTTGAAAATATTTCTTTACACTTTTTTTTTTTAGAAAATTTAACAGCATTGCTAATGCTTGCAGAGTTGTTCCCAGTAACTGGCCCAAGTAAGAAAAAGGTACATTTTTGTTATTCTATCTTAATTTTAAGAGATTTTATAGAATTTTAAACACACACACTTCCAGAATAATCAAAATAATTTTCAAACTCAATAATCATTGTTGCATTGAGGCTGTAATTACACGACAGCAAAACATTGCGAGCTGTTCCCCAATGTCTGCTTTCCATTTACTATAGTTGTATGCATCATACAGTTGTACCAAACAAAAGTCACAAGAAAAAGTTTTCTAGAGGTCCCATGATATACTTCAAAACAAAAAGTTAAATATTATATAAAAATTTGCAAATATGTGTGCGAAACAAATGGATGTGTGTCTCATCTTAAAAATGACAACTATCAATAGAATGGTGTGGGGAGTATGTGTCAAGACCTAATTCCATAATTTGTTCAAAAAGTTTATTCAAAACCCTTTTTTACTGTTCTGTATGTAAGAATAATTAAACCATTAGTTTGTAAAAGACATTTACAGAACATTTTTAACTAAATGTTTATATGGAAACCAGTGGCCGGGGATGCAGGTATAAAAAGTTTTGTATCGTCGTGACGAATGTCAAATCTTATGGCTTATGTAAACCAAAACACTAACTTTACAGACTTTACTCACCTAGCAATAAGAATCTTAAAGAACACGACGATACTTTAACAAAAAACACAATGAAATAAACTAGAAAAAACATTCTTTGACCATGTCAATGCTGCAAATAGAGTGGAATGACGACAAAAGAGAGAACTTTCAAGCCTGTCAAAAACCAGGAAGAAATGTTTTCACTTTCTTTAAAGGGAGATTTAAAAAAAACAGCTGTAGTGATTTTAGATAAAATAAAGAATTCTGGTCTAGCTCTGAGGGGGGGGACCTGCAGCCCGATAGCCACCCCCCTGGATTTGCCACTGATGGAGACAAAAACCAATTGTTTAAAAAAAATCTGTGTGTGCTATGTCTTTCACTATGTTGCAGAAAAATTTTCTCTAATTAAATAATTTATTTTGCAGGTTTCGGGAGATTAAAGGCTTCATTAGGCAATCAAGGAAAACTAAAACCATTTTATTTGTGATATATGTTTACTAGTGAGTGTTTACTAGTCAGGAATGGTTGTATATAAAAACTTATAGGTTTAAAAATGAAATGTTATATTAATTGTAAGTGAGAATTTTATGTGATATTTTTACATAAAAACAAATAATGAGCTTTTATTATTGGAAAATTTGTTTTTGCATGATTATAGCAGAAAGAAATTTACACAGGAAATGGCTATCTTTTATAATATATTTGATTACCAAGTGAGATTTTTTTGGGCGGGGGATAACTTTTATGTATTTATTTGTGATTTTAGAAGTCAGTTTTTTATGTGTGCAATGTATTTCAATAAATTTAGACACTTTGTTAATTTTAAGTATAAAATTTACAGATAAATATGTGTAATATTTTTAATGTCAAAAATTTTGCTTGGGGTATGTAATCAAGAGTTTTAAGTAACATCTTTTTTACTTATTTATGTTTTACCTTTATTTAAAACTGCCTTTACACCAATAACATTTATACACTCTAGTTGGTTACATTTTGCTTCCATGTAAATATAGTATAATTTTAACATTACACATTAAAGTATATTCTTTCTCTTCAAATTTATTTTAAGCTTTTAACCCATGTGCAGTTCTGATTCCTCAATTGGGTACTCATTATAATAAGTTTTTATTCTGTAATTTATCATCAGTTTGATTCTTTTTCAGTAAGCTTTTTTCAGATTTTTCATCTTGGTGGTTATTGTAGGAAGTGTAATACTTGGTTGTACTACAGTGAATTTATGTAAAAATGTATTTTTATGTTGTAATAAAAGTATAAAAATACTGCGTTGCTGTTATTTGTTACTTGAGTTATTATCTATAAATTAGTATCTTATGTGCAGTATTATTTGTAATAATAAATGGAATAAAAAAAACTTATATTCATTTATAAAAGCATAAGTTTTTGATTAGAGCAATTAATTTCTTATGAATTGTTAAAGAATAAAGATTTGAAGTAATATTTTGGCAGTTTCTCTTGTTTAGATCTTTGCAAAAATATATATTATTAGGTACATATAATTATACTATTTTTATATTTATGCTCCAACATCTTATTCTGGTACTCGTGCAAAGAGCACTAATTAGTTATTGAAGTTTTGAGAAAAGATCATTATAACCTTTACTGTTAATATAACTTAACTTGTGTTGCAAAGAGTTGTTTTAATGTTTTTTAGAATTCTTATGCAGTTTTAGAAACAAAGTATTTTGTTAAAATTTCCAGTATTCTTTTACATATAAGAAATGTAATATACTGTTTCAATAGATTTTTTAGGATATTCATTCCATTTTTTAAAAATTAAATTTCATAAAAATATTTTTTTTCACTTTATATAACTGGTAAAAGTGTTTTTAATAATGTATATTGTACACATACAGTGATTCTGAGTTGGGAGAAAGCCAGGAAACTAATATAATTAAGCCTTAAATCGGGGAAATTTTTTCATAGTTTCTGTAGCCACTTCTCCTGTATTATATTTTTTAAGCTGACTCAGTCTGTCAAGACTTTACTAGTCAGTGCAAACTCAAAAGCCTTATAATTAATATTTTCTAAAAATTATAATTTGTAAAAGAATAAGTAAAATTCATGCAAATAACTGGTGTGCTTTAGATGTTCTTAAAGGATAAATGGAAAATAAAGCTGCAATATTAGAGAATATGGTGAAAAATATGTATTTAGAGAAATGCAGATTTAGATAATGCAGTTAAATCTTCAAAAAAAAACAGATATTGGTCAAGTTTAATGATTTTGTGAAAATTGCTAAATAACTGCAAATTGAATTGAAGACAAAATACAAATTCTTAAATCTACAGGATATTTAAAGAAAAAAATATAAAGAATTTTTTGCATATTTTATTAAATTAAATTGAAGAAAAAATGCAGTTTTTTTCTGTATTCAAAAACTCTGCAGAATATTTAGAGGAAAATATAATAAGAAATTTTTTTGCAGATTACATTGAAGAAAAAATACAGTTTTTTTGCTGTCTTACAAAAATCTGCAGAATATTTAGAGAAAAATATAATAAAAAAAATTTATGCTGATTAAATTGAAGAAAAACTGCAGATTTTTTGTCTTCAAAAAATCTGCAGAAATCTTTAAGCAAACCTCAAAAAAAAAATTCTGCAGTTTTTTTTACTGGGTTATTAAAAAATTATTTATTATAAACCGTGCTATATAGTTTACAATTGTTTCCATTATAGAAATCTGTTGTACTGTGCAGAATAATGCAGGTATTAAAAGAAGCACCCCCCAATTGTTTCTTACTAGTTTTTAAAATAGCAGAAGTGATGAAACTAGGGTAAAAGACCGTTTATGTTGGTTAAAAAGATTTACAAGGATAAAATAATAAGCGGCATTTTACTACCTCAAGGGGCATATTTATTCATAATGCTCTTTATAAGGTACTAAATCACTGGTCTCAATATTGCTTTAAAAAATGTTATCTTTTAAACGTCCAGAAATGTTGAATAATTAATTAATCAATATTAAAAGCATTTAAAAAAAGCGTTTTTTTTTTTAAACCCTCTGAATAAGTTTACAAACTGATCAAAAAGGAGCGAAATCAATAAAATCATTTCCAGAAAAGAGCGTTTTTCTTTTCAACGCTCTAAATAAAGTTACAAATTAATCAGAAAGGATCGAAATGAGTAATGAAAACACTTCCAAAAAAGAGCGTTTTTTCTCAAACGCTCCCTTTAACATTAAAAATTAATCAACAAAGAGTGAAATCATTGCTTAAAATATTGCTCAAAAAGGAGCATTTCTTTTAACACGCTCCTTTTAATATTAAAAACTAATGGAAAAGGAGCGAAATCGTTCAATACAAAAAGGAGCGAAATTCGCTCCGAATATTTCGCTCCGCGGAAGGATTGTAAAACGCTCCGAAAGGACGATTCACTTTCAAATACGGAAAGGAGCAAATTTCGCTCGTTTGGTTTAAGCGTGTAGGAAAACAACATATTATTTTCCAGGCGCCTCTTACCCTCGCTACGCCACTAACCATGATGACAAAACGTTGGTGAGTTTATGTCACCTTTTAAAGCTAAATACGATTAAGGGGAGAAAAAAATGTTATGCCCGGGAAGCCATTCACGCAAGTTAAACCACTAATACTGATTGGGAGGGGCGAAAAAATCATATTATGTCGCGGGCGCCACTTACCCTAGCTACGCCACTGGTCAAACATGCGTCTTGACATTATATTCAGAGTTTCTAAGAGGTAAATTCACCAGCAATAGAATCGCATCTGCCTCTTCTGCCCTTTATGATGTCCAGTTCCACGAGCAGAATAACAAGAAAATTATAGGAGGAGATATAGAAATTCTAGAAAATGAAGGTTCTCTTCTAAAATGAATGGTATCGAGTCCTGATATTTCCAGGGCTATAACAAAGTTTGAGGAAGCTTCCTTCATTGGATCGGCGGATGACCTACACTGTAAAAAATCCACCTGAAAATTCAGGTGAAAATTTACTGATTTTAACGGAAAATTTCCATAATGTCTCGAAACCGTTATTTTTCCGTAAACAAACGGAGACTATCCGTAAACCACGAAATCGGACAGGCGAAAACGTGTTTTTCCCCTCTTTATGGCTGCCGTAACTGGTCTAACCGGTTTAGAATTGGCGACAACGCGCACAATTTTGAATCCGAAATATATTACTTTCTGTTAAAATGTATTTAAAAACATCAAGGCCAAAAGATATCAGCAAGTTATTACCATAAAATACACATATATAAGGCATAAAGTCGATATCTGCTTTAAATGTGTGTATTTTAAACGAGTATAACTTTAATATGCTATTCATTTTCGTTTTTCCCCAATTGACGCTTTCGCCAAACAACCTATTTCGCCAGGTCCTGTTGCGCAAAAAGAATGCGCAGGGGAATTCATTTGTTTTGATCGTGGCGTGGTTCTAACTTTGGTTAACTTACAACGGAATTTTTTTTTTGTCTTCTTTGATTCTTCTAGCTTGCTTCTAGGTCTGAGAAAACAGAATTCAGCAGGAATTATGACAGATGTATTTTTTGCAACGCCACTCGTGCAAAATCGCAGGAGTTGAAATATTTTCGCTTCCCAAAAGACGAAGAAAGGTATGAACGAATTTTACTCATTTTTCAATCTTCGGCTTAATGTATGCATAGTTCGTTCTCGTGTCAATAAATTTCTTTAATGCTCGCATTATGTTTTATAGATCCGCATAAACACAGCATAACAGGATGGCAAGTCACACTGCCTGCTTTCCTTCTTCTGGTACCTGAATTGTTTGAAAAAATGAAACTTGTCCTCTTCAGCTGCTTCAACCAAGATGCCTTAGAAAGCTATTTTTCTCGGGTATGTTGTCCATTGCTTGAAATTAATTTATTTAATTATAAAATTTGAGTTTGGTAAAAGAAAGCTGAGTAAATTAATAAATTGCTTTTATTTTATTGAACTTATTTAACACAACTTTTTCATCATTTCTTTAGGTATTCTTTAAAAAATTCAATGTCAAATTTCAAATTATTTGATTATTAACACAAATTTGGAAGGTTCAATTTATTCTAAAATTTAACAATATTTTTAACATTTAAGAAATCTTTTAAGGCTGTCTTAAATGAAAAATAAGTAAATTGTGTAAAATAATTTGCTGATTACTATAAAAAATACATAGAAACTTAAAAATGTTTACTAATTCCTTGTGTTTAATTGATATTTTCTCTTTAAGTGAGGCGAATGACCATCCTACTCCAGTGGACTTACTACATCCTACTCCACAGGACACGGATGTTATTAGCTGAATTGATGTTTGCTATGTATGGAAATGCTAACTATGAGCCAGATGGTGACATCATTCTTGAATCCACCCAAATCATCCCGCAAACAGATGAAGATTGCCTAGATCTTGTTTTTGATGAACCATCATGGATTGCCCAGAAGCACAGGAAAATTGGGATTATTTGGAGCTCAACAGTGCCACTTATGTGGCAGGCTACATTTCAACAAAATCTCTTCAGAAAATCTACTGTGAACTCTGCAAATCAAATAATGCCAGCAACGCAGTAACTGTCACTAATATTCTTTTGTCATTTAAAGAGTTTGCTAACTCAAAAACCGGATTACAATATCCTTCGCAACTCTTTGTAAATTGTATTTGTAAATCCGGTGAAATTTTCAACTATATGTTTTCAAACACAAGTCATCAAAGGGGAATTTTGAAAAGATTAATAGCAAATTTGAGGGAAATTGAAAATTCTTTTTTGACTTGCAGTGAACATTCAACTGAACTTTGGGAATTGAAAATAAATTCATATGCCAGAACAATGCTGTACAACAAATCAAAAATTATTTCCAAAAAACAAAGTAATTTTTTTTAAAAAAAATAAAAAAAATTGCAATAAAATCTAAAAATATATATAGCCATCATTTATATATATATATATTATATTTTCTTTAGTTCAATGTATTTTCTATATATTTTAATTGTAGTCAAATATAAATGATAAATGGCAATTTCATTTCATTATTAAGATACACAATTATTGATGAATTGATTTTCAATGTATTAGTAAAATGCTTTAAATTTTGCTACATACTATTTAATTTTGATTGTGCTTCCATAATTGATATTTATCAAACTTGTTATGAAGGAATTGCCCTCTTAAAGAATTTGAACTGTATGAAAGAATATTAAAACTGTATTTTTCGATAAGTATGTTGTGATGGTTCTATACATCCTTTTTAATTTTGATTCTGTTTCCATAATTGAATCAAACTTGTTATGAAAGACTTACCCTCTTAAAGAATTTGAACTGTATCAAACATTTTGCAGCGTATACATCAGTGTTCAATGTATTGATTATAAATTGTTATATGGTAACATTTTACTTGTAGTTTGTAAAATTATTCTATAAGTATGTCATAATGGTTCTATAGAAGTAGTCATTGGTTTATTTTAGTCGTAAATTTGGCACACACATCACAGTTGCTTTTTATCCGCTATGACTCAATGAAACTAGCTGAGTGTGAGGCAGAGAACTGAGAGTTCGCCGAGTGCTAAGTCTTCAGGTTGTTCGCACATCTTTGATGGCCTTTTTTTCACAACTTTTTGTTGTTTTAAATATTCAGTTGGATAATCCTTATACTTAACAATCTTTCTACATCATAATTGTCATGACAATAATGCTTTTTGTAGTATCGAAAGAAATATTTTATCTCCTCTTCGACAGCTTCCTCTTCGACAGCTTTCTAATGTCTACAAAGGGCTGCTTGCTTTGTCTTGATGCAATTCTACTGATTAATGGAATTGTAGCACTCTCTTTGCTTTTAATTTTCCATCATATGAAAAACCTACCACAATCGTGTACTACTTAGAAAAACTTTAGATTCTTTGCAATGCTCAAGTATTTTCTCCTCTTGATGATAAAAAATTGATCTCTTTTTTTCGTCATTCATTTAAGTAGACCTTTTACATCTATTCCTAAAATTTTTTTCTCTGATTCTTTTCAAAAGAATTCTACAGCCTATTCTGGGTTCAGCGATACAACATGGAGAAAGAAGATGAGCATTTTATTTTTATAATTTAAATCAGTATAATAAGTATATCAGTAAAATAATTGTGTTTACAGTTGACACTGAGCATTGTAATGATTTTTCAATATACCTTTGACTTGGAGAATTTTGTTTTAACATTAAATATCTCCCCCTAGCAGTATTTGATGACCTGCGTTTTTTGCGTTGATACATATTTGGAACAATATTTCCACTTGAAGCCAGACTTAGACAATTTTTTCCTTTCATATTAAGAATAATACCTATTGTGTCATTAGATATAAAACAACCATACACCGTCTTTGAATAACTGAGCAAGAAGAATTCTCTTCAGGAAGATTGAAAACATAGCCTTCCATTCATCACTTCTTCATCTATTTAAAACTTAATTTGTTAAAAAAAAATAATAAAACTTGTATAAGGATCTAGCTCCATAATTTCTACTTGAGAAATTTGTGATATTCTTTGGAAATCTAAAGCTTTTTTATAATATTAAAAAAATAAGAATTTTCATTTTAAGATGGTTTTTTTTTTAACAATAACTGAAAATTGGGTTATTTGGGTGCTAGAATTGTAGTGACCTTAATATTGCATTTATTGAATATGAACTTATGTTAACAACACTAAGTTGGATTATAAAAAAAATATATATTTGAAGAAAATTTTGTGAAAATGTAAAAATTTTAAAAAGTATTTCCTGAATTAAATATGAAAATTTTGTTAAAAATAGGGAAGTTAAATACCAGTTGCTTTATTTGGGTATGAAATCCAAACAAAGTTTAATTTTTTCAAACAAGTATAATTTTCAGTGACATGAGAATTGTTGATGAAATTTAAAAGAAAATTTAGCTGTTTATTTGGACCCTAAAATTGTGGTGATATAAATAATATTACATATACTAAATGTGAACTTATGTTAAAGGATATGAAGTTGAATTATTCAAAAATGAAAAGATATAGAAAATTTTTGTGAAAATGCAAAAATTTTAAAAAGTATTTCCTGAATTTAATAGGAAAATTTTGTTAAAATTAGGGAAGAGTTAAATACCTGCAAAAAAAAAGATTTAAGGAAAGCACATTGAAGTATTTATAGGTAACTGACATTGTGTGCACATGGAAAGTTTTATTGCAATTGCACATTCCAAAATAAATAGAAACAATCATTCATTAAGAATAAGTAGCATAAACATTAGAGACACATCATAGTATTAACCAGGAAAATGTTGAATATTTTGTGTATTTAAAATGGAAGCATTTTAATAATTTAATCTCAAACTCATGAACTGTTTTTAAAAAAACAATTATTCCCCTCTCCTTCCAGTGTTATACGCTTGCTTTCATTCCTTAAAATTCAAAAGCATTTTTTTTTCCTCTAATGTGCTTAAGAGAAAGAAGATTGCATAAAATCAATTGAATTGGTATTTCTCAATTTATTCATGTTATTACTAGTTATTCCGACTCTCGATTTTTAGTTGCGTCATTTCATAGTATTCTATTGAATATGAATTTTATTGGTGATAAAAACTGAAGCATATGCTGAGTAAATTCAGTAAAAATGAAAATTAAAGAAATTGAGTTCAATAGGGCGTTGCTGAAAGTATCAAGGAAAATAAAATAATAGAAGAAATAGAATAATGGCACTTCCATAGATACTCAGGGGGAAAAAGAACAGTAAATTAAGAGGGTCACATACCCCTTAAAGAGTGGAAAAGTGTGGATTTTGCGAGAAAGGGTTGATCATGCCCCGGACTCATTAACTCGAAATGAAACACAAATACCTTTTTCAGCACACTAAATTTTCCGAATATTGTGTACATGACTGTTTGAAACCTTCTAATGAAAAACTTTGAAATTTTAAATATTTGGTGTCCATATTGCCTTCTTTAAAATGTCATAAAATCATAACTTCGGTTTAAATCATAAAATTTATGTGTACTTAAAAAAATAAAATAACGGCATTGAAAAATGTATTTCCGGTTTAGGAACAAAAATTACAGAAATTATGCATATTTTCTTCAGAGTTAGTCATTTCACTTTTGTGGCATTTTAAAATTTTGCAAAAAAAGGGAATAAGTAGGTATTATAAAATCCTGTGATGTGCAAATCATTCTAAAATTTAAAACAGTCGTTAAAAAAGATTTTTTTAATATGTACTTTCTACTGAAAATTATCATTTATGTAAACAATAGATCATAATACTCTCATTAATAAATTTTAAATGTGCTTTGCAATTGATAAGAGCTCTGGACGGCCTCAACTATTTGTTTCAAAAATCGCATCTTTCGACACTAAAGGGGAACTTTAAAAAAATAATTTCTGTTAAAACACAGAAAAATCAGAAACAGAATTTCCTTGAAAACACGGAAAAATCAAAAACGGAATTTCTGTTAAAAAACTGAGAATTCGAAAACGGTAAAAGTAAAAACGGAAAAAAAAAAAACGGAATTTCTGTAAAAAAACGGAGAATTTGAAAACGGTAAAACTAACAACGGAAAAACCAAAAACGGAATTTTCTGTGAAAAAACGGAGAGTTTGAAAACGGTAAAACTAACAACGGAAAAACCATTAACGGAATTTTCTGTAGAAAAACGGAGAAATGTTTTACGAAACGGAATATTGCCGGCAACATTGCTGCCGGTACTTTTTCCGTGATTTGACGGATATTTTTTTTACAGTGTACACATAAAGAACAGCAGTTAACAAGAAAAGGAAATATAAGAATAAAAACACAAAACGAAAACGAGAACAAAAATGAAAAAAATAACGGAAAGAATATCATGGAATATTGCTCATCGGGGGGGAAAATATATCCCAGTGATATTCAGAAGGTGTTTTTTGTTGTTGTTGTTGTTTTGCGTAACGGCAAACAAATTAACGTTAAAAACAAAGGCCATTATCCCCTCAAAAAACACCGATCGTAAAAAAGAACAACTTGGATAAGGATTTATCTAGGATTGGTTCCGTATTATACTTTTTTTTAATTAGCAAACTTTTTTTCTTTTACATACGAGAACAGACTTTCTTTCGCCGTTCTTCAGTTGCACCTTTCGAGCTCTATTAAATATTATTCTTGGCTTCAAGTTTTTCCTACTGTTTTCACTAATGTACTCGTAATCAGTGAACATAATAATTAACTACGATGCCTTGGGATAAGCGATTAAAATTAACATTATTCTCACTCAATTAATAGTCGATAATTCAATACACTTCGAATACTTTATTTTGCACTGTTTATTTATAGAAATAAATAACACACAAGAAAATTTATCAATTTTTTCCCAGAAGCCTGTTTGAACTCAACAAATCAACCAAAAGATGCTACCTTAAAATTAAAAGAAAATAATGCATGCAAAAAGTTAGTCTACATTAAATAACTTTCTGTGAAATTTGCAGCAGAAGTAGAGAATGATAGGCCCCTTTTGAAGTGTGAGAGGGTCTGTACAGTAAAGATATGTTGATTTAGCTTGCTTTTAAATAATTATTTTTTCTAGTCTCGCCCTCATATTCGGTCCGAAAATCTTTTTTTACACGTCTTTGTGATAACAATTTGAAAAAGACATGCGTCATTTTTTTCCGTCCTTTCTTCCTTATTTTTCTGTGTTTTGTCATGTGGGAAAAAAACTCTCTCTCCCCCTTAAAATGTTTTCCAAAAGCGTTGGCAGAATATTCACAGGAAATTAACTTTAAATTGTAAGGCTAATAACACATATATACATTCTAAAACTTGAACGTCTATTTAAATATGTAATTTTTAACTGTGACTGATCATTTTATGAATTCAGGAATTTTGATATCATTCATTTAGCCTTGAGAAAAATTCTGTTGTGGAGGCATTTATGACTTTGCTATCTTTGAAACTTCTTCTTTCAATGAAAGCAGTGATCACTTGGATATTTTTGCCCCTAATTGGAGATATCCTGCATAATCAATTGGAGCATTAAATACGCATTACTAAGTAATGTAATAACTTAAAATTATTCTATAGAAATTTATAAGAATTCCCAATTATCCCCAAAAGAAATGCAGTCTCAAGTATTCTTGCAAAACTTCACTTTTAATTTGGCTGGATTTTTCTCGTCCTCTTATTTCAAAAAAAGGCCGATTCAAAATGTAATTTTCTTCCTTTCGGAATTACTTACAGCATTTATCGACGTAAAGTAAGGAAAACCAACAAAATTGAGCAAGGGTGGCGCCAGAGGGGGGACCGGGGGGAAGGGCCCCCGTCGGGGATGATGTGCCCCCATCGGCGAAAAATTTTGTATCCCGTCGGGGAAAATATTTGTACGGGCTATTCAACTGTAGTTGATAAATAATAATCTGGCGAAAATTTGAGACCAATTTCATTACATTCGTCCCCCCCTGTCGGGGAGATCGTGTCCCCCCATCGGGCCAACTCTAGCGCCATTCCTGAAATTGAGCCAACAATTTTCGAGCAATGATTAATTTGCCAGATTTAAGTCCCATTTTATAGCTATACCAGGGTTAATTTGAGATTTACCTCATAAATTTGAACTGAGTTCACATAATGAAGATGGTACATTAGTCGTCCCAGCACTTTCCAGACTCCCACCCCACACCAACGTCAGACTCATGACGACAAAATTAGCGTGCGTTAGAACTACATATACGGTGGCTATTCGGTGAAATCGGTTTTCTAACTTATGATCTTCTGATCCCGCGAGTATTTAGTCTACCATAACTCTAATAATTTCAGGGCTATTGACGTCCAAATTTCCCCTACTATCTAATTAGATGACACATTCCGTTTTAGATATGTGCTGTTGCTTTGACCCGACAAGAAAACCTGAGATCTCTAAGAATCAAGCGAGATTTTTGGTTTGAATAAAAGCGCTTATTAATGCCGGTCGCGCTCAGTATTTGAAGCCCATATAATACAAGTGAGAGGTGTGCCGGTTAGGTCCTTTGCGCCTGACGGAAGGTTAATTTTAGTTTACAAATAGAAAAAAAATTCGATGATCGTGTCTAACTCGTCAAAAGACATCAAGGGG
>BGPR01029377.1:0-19329 GCA_013235015.1 Araneus ventricosus | reverse complement strand
CAGCGTCATCGAGTAACAGAATTGGAATATTTATCTTCGGAAAAAAATGAAACATAGTCTTCTATCCATTCTTTTTATTTACAAGAGTAATTAAGTAATTATAGAAAACTTCGTGACATGTTTTAAATTTTGAGTAACTATCTGAGAAAAGAATACTGTTTTAAACCAAACGAATGATTATATATTCTATTAAAACCAAAAAAATATGAGAATAGAATCTGTATAAGCTTATGAAAAATAAGGAGACGTAAATCTGTTTTTCCTTTTCATTTGTGGAAAATGTTAAAAATATTTCTAACGAAACAAATTATTTTAAATGCCCGTAAAAGTACTGAAGCCTCAGGTAACAATATTCTACGATTGAATTCCTTTGAACGAAATTATGTAATAAAATCCATGGAAAATTTTTTTATGACTTTCCTTCAAACATAAATATATATTTAATGTAAGTGACTACTTAAATGGTGAAGAAAAATGCAAATCAGTTATGTTGAACTGAAATTTCTTCAAGATTTCTATTTCGTTCTTCGAATTTTTTTTGTATTAGGATTTCTTTTGAATTTTATGAAATATTCTTATTTTGCATTAAAAATTCTAGAAAACAACTGCGTTAATATGGGAATTTTCTTCTTTAGCATTTAATTAATTTTCGAAGCGTCAGTTTTAATTATGAAACCCTTTGTAAGTTATTTCAACTGTTATAATTTTTATCGTCAAAAAAGCCTTAAAACTTCACATTAAGCAAAAACATCCTGATTATTTTATTTCACTTATTTCATTAGAGTAAAAATATTAAATGTTCAATTGGAGAAAAACTCTTTTATAGGAAGTTTTGTAAGAAACTTTTAGTATCAAACTTGAATTTTTTTTATATCTTCAATCAAAATATGAATTATTTGTTTTCTTGTAAATGACTTGAAAAATTGAAATTGGTATTCTTTTGAACACTTGATTTTTTAAAGAAAAAGTTCACTTGAACAATTTCGTTCATTTGAACCAATTGAAGTACCTTGACGATTAACATTTTTTCTTTTATTTATAAAGAAAAATTAGTTATTATGGCTTGAAGTGTTAAAAGAAAATATTTTACTACGCCCGAACAGCGATATTTATAAATTTTTCATTTATAAAGAGAAAGTATTTTATTCGTTAAAAATTTTGACCTTAAGATTTTGAGGAATATCCACGTTTTATATATCTCTGAGTCCAAAAACACAATTTTCGAATTATGTCTGTCTATCTGTTGCTTTTTCTGTCTGCCTGTGAACACGATAACTAAAACACGGTTTGAGCTAGACGAATGAAATTTGGTATGTGGTCTTTCCACTAAATTTATAGATTTCAATTAAATTGTGGACGAATTCCGTCCACGGGGGAAATCTGTCTGTTTGTCCGTGTTCATGAGAACACACTAACTCAAAAACTTAAATAGCTAGATGGAAAAAATTTGGTATAATCAAAATTGTATATCCATAATTTGGAACAAATATGTCAAAGGGCTGACTGTCTTTCGGTTTGTACATGCAGTTGTGGTGATACTGGCACGGTACTTCACTATACCACGGAAGGCGCCCTCACAGTGTCTTGGCATATGAGGAAGCCAGCACCAAATTTCGAACAAGAGTGGCTGAAAAGAGTTGCCAATAACCTCGTCTCCAGGCAAATTATTTATAGGATAGTGAAAGTCATCATCGAAAACAGAGATATCTTTGGACCAACTTTGAACTAACTTACTGGACCTTCAACTATCCTGCGAGCTAAACCAATAAGCTTCAACTGACCAGACCACCACCCCTTCAAAATCAATTGTATAGTCAACAACAAAGAAACACGAAATTGTATCATAGCGTAAATATTTGTTCTTTATATAGTGCAGTGGTGAATCCTGTTCATAAAAATTTTGTATTGTCGTGACGGATGTCAAACCTCATGGCTTATGTAAATCAAAACACTTTTAACTTTACAGACTTTACTCGCCTGACAAAAAGAATAATAAAAAACACTACAATTCTTTCGATAATTAAATTAAAAACACAAGAAATAACTAGCTAAAAATGTTTCCGACCGAGTCAACGCTACAAGTACGAGTAGAATGACTACAGTTTTTGGAATGGAAACTGTATTTTTTAAGAAAAAAAGGCGGTGGGGGTGATTAAGAACAAACTGCTGTAGTGATTTTAAATAAAATAAAAAAATCTGGGAATGTGTGTGTTCACTAGTACAGGGGTAAGAGACGGTTGGTCTGTATATTCACATGCATGTGAATACGATAACCAAAACACAAAGACATTAGATAAATCAAATTTGGCACGTGGTCTTCTAACCCTAACTGCAGATCTGTATCAAATTTTTATTTCAATCGGTCGAAAAAAAGTCGTTAAAAATTCATACTCGGTGTTTTTACACCTTACTATGACTCACAAAACGGGACATATAGTGTTTAGGCGCCCGCTTGGCATTATTTTACTCTTATCTTTATCTTATCTCTCTCTCTATCTTTACTTTTATCTTATCTTTATTATTTTAATTTATATCGTTTCCCTTTTGTCTTGTCACAGTCGAAGAGGGTAATATAAATCTGAGGGAGTTGTTAGGGAGTACAAGAGAAAGTCTAATGGAGAACACTCCCACTGGTTAAACAGAGTGAATAATAATCGTCTGCTAATATAATATTAAATTGCTTAAATCAGATGTTGTAGATAAAAATAATAATCATGAAGAAATCGGTAGATGATAACCTGTTTGATTTGCAATTTTCTGCGTAAGTACAAGAGATAATGTACTCTTCTGATAGTAGGTAAAATATGCTAGAAAAAATACTTATATCTTGTTGAGCAATATAATATACTAGCTGTTATGCCCGGTGTTGCTCGGGATTAAAATAATTTCATGTCTAATATTTTTGATTTAAAAACTAATTTTTTATAGAAAATTATGATTCTCAAAATTCTTTTATCGCCTGAAACGTTTTTTAATTAAAATGAGAATATAAATTGAACCAGGTGATTTTTAAAAACCGCCGTTATCTAATTTTCTCCATAAGTTATTAATATTTGTTGCATAGGTACTTCAAATTTTGTTTGTAAATCTTGAAGTATAAGAAAGATTTCAACGGATGTTTTGGGACAATTAATTACATAGTAAAGCTGTATTAAAAAAGCGTTAAAATAAATATGTATAAAAAATAAAATTAGCCTTCATCCAGAATTCTACTAATGTAACCTAGCAACAGTTCTTATCTATTATTGTTCTTCACCAATAAAAAAAGTGTTACAAATTGCGAATTTTATAAACAATTTAATTTTTGAAAAATTATTAAAATGAGGGCAACGAATTAAAGGAAATGAAACGTGTGTCATGGAATTCTAATTTTTAAAATTTTTAATATGGTGTAAAATTAGCTTTTGTGGACAATACAAATTTTCGAAAAATATCTGGGAAAATGCCAAAATCTTTCTTAATTTCCAATTAACTGAAATTTTAACTAGATTTGGGGCTTTTAAAAGCTGACGGTGATCTTTCTATTCTTATATAAAATTAGTTCGAAGTCTAACCATTGCCTAGCAACGGAGTAGCTATAAATTTGCGTTATTTCAAAATCATCTGCACATATAATCAATTATTTATTAAATTTTGAAAAATTAATTAAAATTAAAAAAAAATTGTCGCTGATAAAAAATTGTATAATTGAGAAGGTATATTTTTGAACTTTACGATGGTATAAAAATAATTTTTTTGGGACAATGTTCTCCGAAGTTAAAGAAGAAAAACTATTTCGGTTAATTTCTAATTAACTGACTGTTTAATTAAATTTTGCGGCTCTGAAAAGTTAACAGGTATCTTTCCCTTGTCTTAAATAATAAATAGAGAAGGTTTGGTTAAAATCGGTTTAGTGGTTTAGGAGGAGATGTGGAACACACATGCATACAATCATACCCACAATGATTTTTATTTATATTAAGATAATAATGAATTCCTTCGGGGCATTTTATACTCAATGTAATTTTTCATTTCGCATCATTATTAGGTAAAAGCAAGTTTTTATATATTTTGCCATGATTGTTCTAAAACGATGGTTATAATAGCTAGGCAAGCCCTCAAGTATTTTGATATTTCTTAGACGCGTCCTTTTGGCATCGTGTGTTCCGTTTTCTCTGTGGCTCTTGTATTTTTTTCGACGGCCATCTCAAACAGCTTCATCGTCATCATCGACGTCCAAGTCCGTCAATTTCGAACTTTATCTGCATGGACAGTTTGACTCAGTACTTTTTATGGACTGATCTAATCGTCATTATGGAGTCATTTTTTTGGAACGAATTATTCTGTGACTAGTTTGGAACTAGGGGATTACAGCCTTTGTTGCTTTAAATCCCATAACTCCTATCATTCAAGTTCAAGTTCAAGATAATAGCTAGGTATTATAATGGATTGTTTAGAAAATATTGTAACTCATCATAATTTGAAATGAGAAAAATAATCTAATAAATACCAAATATAATAATGGGATGCAAAACACCTTCAATGCAGAAATATTTCTAATGTATATAATTTCTAATATACATAAGAATTTGAAGCCAAGAAAGTAAATTTATCTAATTTATAATCAGATGGGTTATTCTATGAACTGTTTCTGAATACACATTTAGGAAAAAAGCATTTTCAAAATATTTCATTACAAAAATGTGAAATTAACCAAAGAAATGTTGAAAACTCTTCGAGTGAATTCTTTCATATTTTAATTATTTTATTAATTTTATTTGAGTATTCCTTCCTATTCATATTCATTTAATATTAAATTTTATACCTGTTAAACGCTTCGTATAATCTAATTTTCTTATTGCATGTAATTTTTACAGATAAAGATAATGAAGTAACGTTATAGATAAAAATAAATTAATCGAATTAAATAATAAATCTGTTTTCATCAATCGGCGAAAATTCTTCCAAATAAAACTTAATTTTGCAAAAGTTATTATAAGTGCTAATTACAAATGAAAATAAAGATATTTTTTCTAGCATATCTTGCCTTTTATTATTAAGAACCGTTTTATTTTCTTCGTCGTTCCCCTCTTTTTATCGAATATCAGAGAGGATAATCACAGTTCCTTTCACCCTGAAAAAGCTTGACCACTATACATTATCAAATAAATTTCAAAAGACATGTATCACTTGTAATGGAATTTTAAAACAAATATAGAATTTAATTGAAAGAAACTATATTCATCTCGAATATTTTTATCATGATTGTAAATAATTACTTTGAGACAAAAAATTAACTTATTCAATGAATCTTCACTATTTAAAAAGCAGAATTTTAGTTTTATATTTCGTACGTAAATATTTTAACATTTTGTTCGTCATATATAAGATAAAAGTTTTTTTGACACATCAATAGAAAAAAATGAAATCCTATACTGAAGAATACAGTATTAAAAATTATTATTTCAATTAATTCTGAACCTTGATCTTTTTTATCGATTTCAGAATTCAGGAAACAAAACCCATAAAAAATGATAAAAAAATTTAATGCATGTTAACATTTTATCTAAATATTATTCTTGGTGAGAACACATCATTACGATACGGAACCAATTCTTTCCATCTTTTATGCAAATTTTATAAACCTCCTTTTTCCAATTAACATTTTATAACTTACTTTTTCCCCTCGAAAAAACATCATTAATCTTAACCAGCTTCGAAATAGGATCGGTAAAAGGAAGACATTAACTGGAATCTGCCAGTGACAATCTGGTTCGAAAATAATTAAGTTAATTAAGAGGGAATGGAGGGAACAATATCAAATGACTTATTGCCCGTCTTTGAGTAGCCTGAAGCTTTCGAAGAACTGTCAGCTCCAATTAATCATTTCTAAATGGTGTCAGTTTATTCGCAAAGGATGAACCTGGTCACCTTACAAGAATACTAAATGTAAGTTCAGCGGTTCTTGTCTTGTCCAGACATTCTAATTGCATTGAAACCGTATCTCAAGCTTTTAAATTTAAAAGCTTTTCGCTCCATGTGAACTCCTTGAACATGAATTTAAAATAATTAGATATCCATTTTAAATATCTGATGATACATGAGGCTTGTACAATTAAATAAACATTTGTTTAGTAGAATTAACCTTGCAATGCGTTATTTTTATTTTAGAACCACAGTTGAATAAACAGATGTAAATGCGTGTAAGGAATAAAAAAATAATAAATTAATTTTTAACTCAAGTTTTAATTAAATTTAATTAATTAAAACTATAATTACTTAGATGAAATTCCTCTATTAAGACACCTTTCTGGTTCATGTCCACAATGGAATAACTTTTTTAACAAATTGAAAACAAATTATTTAGAACTAATTTAAAAGAGGAAAAAAAAATGATGTCACGTAAACATGCATTTTCAATGTGATTAAAAAAATTTTAGTAAATACTTTTGAACTAAGTTTGATATTTGCTTTTGATATTTGTATTAAGAGTCAAAAAATGTAGAAATTTTTCCTCAACAATTCATGATTGTTATGTTTCAAAGAGACCTATTTCAAAAGTACCAAGTGATTTAAAATCCTTCAATATTTAGGTCAAATATCTACAATACATTGTGCCTAGTACAAAGGCTTCAAATTCAAAATTATATATTTCCAATTGATAACAAATAATATTTCTGATAAAGAGTCTTTAAAGGGGCTGTGGGATTCTTCATACCTATTTAGACTATAAGATATTGCAATATAAAACGGTCTGTTAAATTTAGATTCTTCAAACTGAAAATTCTATATTAGATTCAGAAATTTACCCAGATATTTAAAATTATCTTCCTTTCAAAATTAGATGCATTCTGGCACTACTTCTTATCAAGAAATTGGAAATATTGTAAACAAAATGAATATTTAGGCTTTTGAAAGAGTTTAATAATATATTTTAAAGCTATTCCATGAATTTTAAAATTCTTTCATTGTTTATGATTTTGCTTTAATCAAGATCATAAAACAATTCAATCAGTGACGATATAAAATTATCCGACCTTCTGAATAAATTTATTTGTTCGGATAACCCAATATGCAATACATGCACCGAAATCAACAATCTGTACCATATTTTACTTCATTGCTCAAGGAATTCAACCATTCATTATCATCTCTGGAGCAAACTTGATTTAACCCTTCAGCAACCTTCAGATTCAAGGAGTTATCTAGAAAATAAACAAAACCTTCATATTTTCCTTCAAATTCTGAAGTTTTTTGACATTTATTAATTAGAACTTTTTGTGAATGCGGGGATGGCAGCCTTTGCATCTAAAAATTCCAAAACATCGGATTTATTAATTAGTCAAACAACTTTATCAGTAAAATTGTTTGTTTATCGAATATTTCTAACAAAGAGAAAATTTATATATTCAACAGAATATTAAAAAATAATTTTTCGAAATTTATTAGTACTTTCGCAAGACAGGATAAATATTAAATATTACACGTGTAATACCTGGCATAGTTTAAAGCTCAAAAGGAAAATGGCTATAACAGAGCCTGCTGATGCACACAATTTCGTTATAATAAGATTTACAAATAATGAAAATTACGCCTCTGGAAAAAACAGCGCCCCTTTTCTTCTAGAAATGTTTCTCAGAAATTTCAGTCAACTTAATTGATCGTTTTCCACATAGAATAGAGAATATGAGCCTTAAAAATGTTGTTTAGAATTTCACACTCAGCTTAACTATGATGATAAAATCAACTAACGTAATAATTTATTTTGAAAGCAGCTTTTGGGTAAAGAAAATTAAAGGTATTTTGAAAGATTAACTATAGCTTCCCTATTTTAATTTTAATTGACTCAATTATTCGCTCCTCGAAAAATAAAAGAATTGAATGTTCTCTCTTTCTCTTTTTTTAAAAACATGATTGAGCCATAATCGTTAATTACTAAATTTTTTTTCCAGCCTGCTTCCCCATTATAGAAACTTGATTCTTTTTGGGTCATAATTATTATCTAGATCTAAGGCTTTGTAAAAAAATTTAAAATCACAGCATGAGAGTTTCGTATATTTTTTCGGAGATAGAGTGAAACAATCATTGATATCATTTCTCATAGCTTTGTAACGACTTTTAGTATCATTATCAGGATATAAAAACATTTTCTATAAATTTATTTTTGGGAAATCTGTTACGGTACGATGAGATTCAAAGTGGAGTACGTCTCAGGTAAGGACTGTTGAGAAAAATATTCTTTTTATTCCTTCCGCTTAAGAGCATTCGACTAAATGAAATATGATATCTCTACTAATAATAATGAAGAATGTGTGTGTGTGTGTGTGTGTGTGTGTGTGTGTGTGTGTGTGTGTGTCTGTGTGTGTGTCTCTGTGTGTGTCTCTCTGTGTGTGTCTCTGTGTGTTGGTCCTCTACAGGACAGATTGCTAGTGCCAGAGCTACGAAATTTGGCATGAACATTCTTTGGAGGGTGGGAATGTGCACCTCGAAGCCGTTTTCATGAACTTTTAATTAGAATTTTAATTAATTAAAAAATAAGCGACATTTTCGCGTTTTTCCTTAATAACTTCCGAAAATATTACATCACAAAAATCATTTTTACGCCATCTGAAAGTGCAAAAAATTACCTTTTCAATGACATCAATTAAGTTGCTGTACATTTTTTATAATTTTAATAACCATTTAAAAATATTTTTTGGTATAATTTACAACAATACTTTTCATTGTTGCAACGCATTTCAAACCGTTTTCAGTGTTTCAACAAATATTTAATTGCGCGTTTCTCTACCATTGTTGAAAGCTAAGAAAATATCTTACTGGATTTTACTTTCTTCTTTTATTTTATCAATTTTTCTGTGAAACCTTTAAAGGAAGTCCTCAAGATAGCAAGTAATCCTGTAAACTGAAAGATAATGTTTTAATTCTTTTTATCAGAGCGTTTTAAGCCAACTAGCATGCTTCTGGACGTAAAATTCGCCGTGCCAATGTAATTTTGAAATCAACTGCGTATTTTACGTTAATGTATACAAGTAACAGAAAAAGAGTGCAAGGCTACTAAATGAACACGGGTTAAATGTCTATAGCAATTAGAAGTTTAAAATTACTTTTTTAGTGTACTATGAATATAAAATTATTTATAAATGATTCAGTTGAAATTTTATTTCTGGCGATCAAGTTGGTCGCCGAAGGCGGCTAGTACATAATAAAAGTATTTTTTTAAAACAAAGAGTGATGATGGTAGGGTATTATTTGCAGCATAAAGAAGTATTTTATTCACTATTTATAAGGAAACCGAAACTGAGCTTCTGGGTTTCTAGAGATACCTATTGTTTCAAATCTAAAGTATTGCTTGTATTTCAAACCTTGTACAATAAAAAAATCTATTGATTTGTTTTATTGATTTTATAACGCATTAAGTAAGTTATATAACGTAAAAAATCGAAAAAAATTGAATTGCACTGATACTTCGTACATAACTTTTAGTAATTTCTGTTTTAAATATGTTTGATACTTTAGTGAGATCTGTATTTTTAATTGTTGTTGATATTTTCCATTTCTCAACAATTATCAGCTTTATATTTCAAATGGTAGTGCTTGCTTCTTGTAAATATAAATACGAAGATCTGCGAGATATTTGGTTTATTTAGCAAATCTGACTATATTCAAGACATTTTTATGCAAACCAGTTTTTAAATTTTCTCAGCTTATTTTTATCTGCATATTTGGATAGAACATTATACAGGTTGATGACATTTCAAAAATTAATAAGAAAACGTATAATGTTACAACTAAGGTTTTTTTTAAAGTGAGAGGGCATTATAAAAAGCGTTTTTTCCAGATAGATAGCGAGCCATTACGGTGGTCTAGAGGGTCTTAAATTATTGGGCATCCACTTTTGGAGAGCCATTATCTGCGAAACATTTAAAGCTAAAAGAAAAATAAAAGCATGTATTTGTAGGGAATTTTACGTTATTTAATTTGTTAAATCAATTGTAATTCTAAAACTGAATAGTTTTGGAGATAATCAAGAAAAACTGAAAAAGGAAACCAGAAAACGCTCATTGGCTTCTACTGATCGGTAGCCATTGCGTACGAAAATCTATCTCTGCAGCAAATTTAGAACGCCGCAATGGCACGCCGACTATTTGAAAAAAAATTTTTATTTCCTCTCTAATTTAAAAAAAACCCGCAGTTGTAACATTATTAGTTTTTTAAATAAGTTTTCAAAAGGGTTCAATAGTTTATGGCCACCCTGTAACCATAACATGCAAATACGTAAGAAATTTGTAAGCTCATTGATTTGTGAAATATTTGGAACATTTACTTATGATGTGACATATTTAAAGCATTTCTTAAAATGCATGTAAGCATACAATTTTGCTGAAATTTTCGCGTCTGAGCCTTGAAATGCTCTCTTATTTAAATTACTATTAAACATTTAATATTTCTTATAGTTGTAAAGTGTTCTCATAAAGATGCGTATCAGGCATTTTTCATTTGAATTTCTTATCGTATTTTCTTCCGTAGTTTTATCCTCTGCCGGGATATTGTTCATTATGACGACTAAAGTTAATGTTAAGTAAAGGGACTAATGTTCTTTCCTAGCATTATCGTTTTTTTCTGATTCTGACTGTTTTCTTATTGTTAAACTATGTCACTTTTTTATACAGATAATTCAATAAACTCTGGTAAATAAAGATAATACTGTTATTTAATCATGCATAAACTTGCAAACTGCATGTCAAGATCTTCTTATTTATTTATTTCATTAAAGAAAAATTTATTCTGATAACGTGGGTTGTACTGGCCATGCCTAAGGCCACTCTGGAATAACGAGCTGTAAACTCGGCTTGTTTTTCAAAATAAAATATATTACGGTGATAATCTAGGAGAAAATCATTGGAGGGGATTTATATCACTCAATTCGGGCTTAGAGCATCGGAGTTGATTAAGGGAAAAATCAAAAACTGGGACTCGGACAATCGTTTTCTTCCTGTATTTATTTAATTTTTATTACAATTTCGCATCAATACTTGTCCAATTAAAAAACTGTTGGTTTACTGTGTATATTCTATTAGTCTTGTTATAGGTCGATTTTTCAGATAAATATGAATCATTATTCATAATCTCTACTAATAATAAAGGAGAATGTGTGTGTGTCTGTGTGTGTGTGTTGGCGCTCTACAGTTCAGACCGCTAGGCTTAGAGCAATAAAATTTGGCACAAACATACTTGGAAGGGTGGGAACGTGCACCTCGGGGCAGTTTTCTAAAAAAATTAATCAGAATTTTAATTAGTTAAAAATTAAGATAAAATTTTCCGTTTTTAAATAATAACATCCGAAAATATTACAGCACAAAAATTATTTTTACACTATTTAAAATTTAAACAATTACTTTTTCAATGATATCAATTAAGCTGTCGTATGATTTTTCTCTAATTTTAATAAATTTTTAAAATATTTTTTGGCGTAATTTACAACAATACTTTTCATTGTTTCAACGCAATTCAAACAGTTTTCATTGTTTAAAGAAATTTTTAATAGCATGTTTCTCTTCCATTGTTGAAATGAAAAAATCCAGTGAACTGAAAGATTAACGTTTCTATGTTTAAATTCTTTTTAGCAGCGTGTTTTAAGCCAATCAGCATGCTGCTGGACGTAAAATGTGCCGCGTCAATTTAATGTTGAAATGAAATGTGTATTTTACGTTAATATAGACAAGGAACAGAACAAGTGCAAGGCTATGGAAAGAACGAGGGTTAAATGTCTATAGCAATTTGAAGTTTGCTTTTTAAGACAGCCATGAATATAAAATTATGCATAAGAGATTCAGTTGAAAATTTATTTCCATCGATCAATCTTGTCGCCTATGACGGCTAGTGGTAAATAAAAATAAAGTATATTTTTTATACCCAGGTTTTTGGTTTAACTGGAAATAGGCCGCTGATGTTAATACGTTCATTAAGTTTAATCTTGTTGACACAGATGACTTTCTTTTATAATTACAAGCTTTGCAGCTATCAAAACAGCTAATTTAATACTGTTAAAATGCAAAAAAGTAGCTCTTCACGTTTAATGTAGGAACTTCTGTATAATAAGAGTTAAAAGGCAACTTCAGAAGGGGAAGCGAAGGTGTATTTCAAATCCTGAGAAATATATTTCCCATCATTTCACGTTAACGAGTAGACGAGCAGCAAACTTTTTTTAAAGCGATTTCAAAATATATTAACTCTGAGTTATCTGGACGAGTTGTGACAGGTTGGGACTTCAGGTTATTTTTGTTATTAGACAGCTGGAATGAACTGAATATTTGCATCTATTTTTGTTTCCTATGCATGTATGTGATAACTATTCCTCTCTTGCGTTTTTGAGAGAAGTTTTACTTCTTTATTTAACCCAGACGTGGTAATTAAGATAGAATTTCTTACCTTTCCTTATATAATTTTGTTTTGAGTAAGATCCCTTTCCAAAATCAAAATGAATTTAAAAATTCATGCTAAACTTGAATCCTTACTTAACCGAATTCTAGATAAGCTATGAAAAAATCTCCTGAAGCGCACCATAAAAAACTCATTCGAATTTTTTTTATATATTTATTAGCCGCCTTCGGCGACCAGATGGTTTGCCCGTTCAAATTACTTTTTATTTTTGTATTTTATATTAATTATAACATTACCCATCGCAGTTTCAGACGCGATAAATCAGGAAAGAGGAGCAAAAAACTGAATATTTCATTGTATTTGACATATAATAAAATATTGGAAGACGTAAATTTTAAAATGCCAGCGATACATTTCTGTATGGTGCATCGCGGCAATGTCCTGTAGAGGGTCAACACATACATTCTCCTTTATTATTAAGTAGAGATATTTTCTTTCTGTACGAATCAATCAATAAATTTTTTGATACTTTGCCAATGTAAAATTAAAAAATTCTCAAAAAAATTAAAAACGAGAACAGATGCATAAAATAAAAAATAAAATGTTGGTATTTTATCTCAGTATCTTACAAATTATACTTTCAAGATCTATTGAGGGTACAATCTATTAAAAATTTAAATTCATATTTTAGAAACACAATACAATAAAAGTTGTTTGGAAATTGCGTTAAATATCCTTGAAGCTTCACTGTGTATTTGCCAAAAAGAAAACTTTCAATTTTAGGAAATTCGATATTTCGTATTTTCATATTTGCCAGTTGTAATAAATGAACATCGTCATTAGACTGCATACATTTTGATAGATGGGATATTCCATTAACTATTGGACAATGCTAACTGTATAATTACATAAAATTTATTAATGATCCTTTATAATGCATTTCATCGAAGAAAAAGATCTCTGATAGCATTTACTTTGGCTAAACGAGCAAAAAAGAAGCAATAAGTTGCCTTTTTTTGGACGGAGGATTAACTGGTTTTTCTTTACTTTCGGTTTTGAACAGGTTCCAACATTCTTTGAATGATTCCTATCAGAAGAGAGATTTGTTGCGCATATCTAAAAGGATTATTGAACATCAAAAACAACTTTACAGATATTAAATGTTAAAATGTTAATATGTTTTCAGCCTTATTTTATTTATTGATGACTTAGGGCAGACTTTTATTGAAATATTTAACACCAATATTTCAGAACAGGTATTTTAATGAATTTTCGATTGGCTATTTTAATAGCTTTCAAGAGAACATTTTGATGAGAATATAATTTCATATTAATATGAATAAAATAATTTTATGCGAATATTTACCGAACAGTTAATTAAAATTGGAGAAAAAAATAAGGATTTAATACTAAATAACATATGAAAAATATTACTTTAAAGCCAATAATAGCAATATCTATTCAAAATTAAAGCAGGATTTTTGGCTCTAGATCGCAATCTGTATGTTAAATAAGGTACAAATAAGGTCTTTAAATTTTTTTTCTTCGTTAGTAATAACTTTTCTGCTAATCCGGAAGTACTGCATTCATTTCTTTTAGTTTCTTTCATAAATGTGTTGCATATTTTTATTTATTCCATCTAAAAAGCCTTTAACACAAAAAGAACGCTTTTCACTAAGATCTATACTAACCCAACTTCTCAGCACATTTATCTCATATTTATGGATTTTATTTAAAAGCCTTAAAATAATAATACTTCCCTTTGCTTAAAACTTCATATAAGAGCAGGTAAATGTGTATGTGTGGGAGGAATAGGCGTTATGTTTTTGATATTCAATCCTACAGGCTAAGATATTGTTAGAAATACAAAAGTTCCCACTCACTTGCTTTTGTTCTCCAATTTGCATTTCCGATATCGTATGATGTATTGAATTCTTATTCTTCATTTTGAATGAAAAAAAATGTTTACCACCCAATACCCCCATTGGAGGGAATTGGGTGGGGTCTTCATAACTCACAAAGGACAACTATCAAAATTAGTACACAAATGGATGTTGAAAAGTACAAACTGATGTTAAAAAAGAATATTTAAAATATATCATTACGCTGATTTTGATTTGAAGAAATGTTATTCACATAAAAAAAAACTTTATATAAAATTTAATTTCTAGAAACGTGCTCTCATTTTTAAAAAAAAGTATTGTGAGGAATTAAAGTATCTTAAGATATGTGGCTTTGTGCACTAATTTACAATTAAATATTAGCAAAAACATTTAACTAGGATTAGTTTCATTGGAAACCAGTTTTACAGAACTTCAAAATTTCGTAAGAATCAGCGATTTTTTTCAACTTTCCAAAGCAATTACAATCATTAAAGCATCAAGAAAAAGTATTTAAACTACTAGTTAGTTCTCGCGAATTAAAAAAATTATCACACGATTTCCCATAGGGTGGAATGGAGTGTAAAAATTTTTCTACTCCTCCATCCCATTACCAGTTTTGTAAAAAAGTGCATTAATATAGCTTCATACATACCTCATTTTTTGTGTAATATTAATGTAACGACGACAAAAAAATATTTTACTCTTTCTGGATGCATGAATATTTTTTGCCATAAAGTTTAAAAAAAATATATACATTTGTGCATTTATAAAGTGCATATCATGCAAATGGAAAAAATTCTAAAAATCTACTACCTATTTACCCCTTACATCCATTTACCCCCACTTACCCTATCTGGTCTTTTTTCTAACAAACTTTAAAAAAATTCTCAGTTACTATCATAAAGACTTCACGAGCAGTGTAAAGTTACAGATGGTGTAAAATTAACAATAAATATAGTCAAGAGACATGAATAACTAGCATTAACAGGACTTCAGAATCGGAAAGACATCAAACTATAAACAGGATGTATCGTCGGAAAATCGGCTGGCAATACAACTGTTCGGAGCCATTTATTTCAGTTTTATGCAAGGCCTACAGAAGCTGACGATAAAACTGGAATTTAGATAAAGGGCGCCGTAGTGACTATTTTAGGGGATCTTCGAAACAGGAATGCAGCTGTTAAATAAATTATTCATCGAACTGGATAGATTTGATCTACCATAAGGAAAGTGGAAAATATGTGCATAAATAGAAGTGGTTGTTTCGGCTATTTGTTTTCGAGAAACGGAAACGATACTTCTTTAAACATAATTCAGTATGTCAGTGTTTCTCAACCTTTCAGTATTTGTGACCCAATTTTCAATCATAATTTTCATACAATAACAATGTAATTTTGGTATTTTGACGCTAAAGTTACACTACAACTTTAATTACAAACCTAAAAAATTACCAAGAATAAGTAAATTTATTGATATTTGATAACACCGATCCGCTGCATTGTCAAAACCAGAATTGCTCTCTCTTATTATCATTTAGTCTGTATTGCTCTGTCTTACATCCACTATATCGGACATCCTCTTGGCTTCGGTAGAAGTCCGTCGAGAGAAGTCACTAATAATTATTCAACTTGTTTTTATTTTAATATTGATAAGTTAATTATTAAATACATTGTGCAGTGCTTATACAATACTATTTATAAGTGTATTATATCAGCGTAAATGTGTACTTTAATTTTTATTATGTCAGAATGTATTTTATTTTACTTTCCTTTCAGTAAAATAATCAATTTTTTAAAAAAAAAAAACATTTTCTGTTCGATATGCTCGCGCACCCATTCAGTGTTATTACGCTCCCACAGGTTGAGAATCGCTGCTGTACATTAAAGGTGAGCAATTTTAAGTAACAATTTTAACTTTTTACAGGAGAGCCAAAAGAAATTCCAAATCGCAATGTATTGCAATGAGCAATTTATTTTTTGAAAAAAGTTATCTTTTGTTCTTTTCGACTTACGGCTACGACTCTTTGAGCATCCAAAGGTCTGGTAGTGGCAATGCAAATACGATATAAAGATTAAAATCGGTATATTTGAACTTAACATAGTTTACCTTTGAAGTACAGAATTAAAGGCTCAAAAAATATTAAACATGGCATATTGATATTAATTTCAACTTGTTATTGTTCCAGAAAGTTTTTAAATCGTATTCTTAGTGATGGTTTTTATAACAATGATTCTTTCTATTAGTGCGTTTTTAGTTTTTATATGTTTTGAAAAAAACATTGTATGACTTTTCTGTGAGTTATACAAATACTATGTATCCATTCTCATATTTTCAATTAATTCTGTATTTCGTAAATTATATCGTTGAAGGCTCTAAAAGAAAAATTTCTGGCTAATAAATACAGCTGTTGTAGATAAGTTAAAAGTTATTTTTGAATATTTTTAAAATCAAAAATAGTTTTGTCATCTTTTTTTGTGAGTGATATCCCCCCCCTCACATTTAAAATACAAGTTATTCAAAAGTTAAATAAAATAGTTGCCTTAAAATATTTATGTTAAATATTCATTGGAAATCTAGCTAAGTCATGATTAAATAAAACGTAAGTCAAATTCTCAGGATTACACGATTTAATCCCTACAAAACTACTTTGGCCATTATATTGTCCTTGTAGGTATCCGCAACATCAGAGAAGCTTGGAATGTTTATTGATGGTAAATAAAATATTATTGACACACTTTTGTTGAAAAAACACATTTTATTTTCAAAACAGAACACCAAACAACTTGTATTTTGATTCGTTTTCGATGGATAAATTTGTTGCCGTTTTTCACTGAGAAACAATTGTATTTAACAGTCGAATGTCTCCTCTCACCACCACTATAAATTGAAGAAAGAAAGAATATACCTTCATACACGGTTCCTTCATAAGTGGTTGTCTGTTTATCGTTTACAATACCGAAATTAATTAGATATTTAAAACGGCAGCGTGAGCACCTATTGCTGGTATTTCTTGCATTGGTTAGACCAGACAGAACCGAATTAGTATTAGCTAGATTAACGTTGTGTTTTCAACCTACACCAGGGCTGTTTTCGGATCGACATTTCAAAATTACAATATCGATCCAAAAATAGCCCCTGGTAATTTTGAACCTTTGTCAGATGACACGGATGGTATTTGATCCAGCAACTCTCTCTCCAAACTTTCTTAAAGGTATTCATTTGACCCCCGACGGAACTCTAAAAGAATCCTAAAGAATGCATCTCGACTCGAGACCATATAAATCTACAAGGTTGCATATTATTAGTTTCATTCATTGCTAGTTAAGAAATTCCAAATAATTTATTTATTCAACTGGTAATTTATGGATTTTATAAAAATAACTGCTTAATGCTTAACCAAAAAAACAATATATATTGTGTGTATGACATTCTGAGTCTAATAAACCGATAAAAAAATTTCCAAACTCTCCAAATTTTCTTAAAGGTATTCATTTGTTCACTCCCTGTGTTCGTGTTAATGCAAACGCATATACAGGGAGAGTTTCTATTATTCTGGAACATTGAACTGAAATAACTTTTGAATCATTGCAGATATTGCAATAAAGTTTTTTTTTATTCAAAAGAGCCTGATAAAGGAATTAAATGAATAAAGTTTTCAAAATGAGAACTTTCAGAGGTAACAAAATGGCGCATCTTAGTAAAAAAAAAAAACTTAACTTGAAATGTTCTTGAACAAAAGTAAAATCTTCCAGTTTTTTTTATAAAATCTTCTCCATTGCATTAGAAGGCTTACGTCGATTTTTTAATGTTGAAGACCTTTTATGTAGAATAGTGTTGTAACTTTCACCACATAAACAACAATTTTTAAAACTTCTTTTGGTTGAATGGGTTATTTGGAAGCTATTGGAAGGTGGAAATCACGATAAACAATTTTCTTCTATGCCCTCTCTCATTGCACGCGTTCCTAGTGACATATAGTGAGGCTCAGTAAAGTTTCTTTAGTTCAGAGTTGCAGGTAAAGTAAAACTCACCCTGTATTATCAGATATCAAAACAAATTCATTCAAAATGTACAAATTCATGTATGGATTTCTATAGATTTTATATGTTTGAAAGGGTTGTAGATAAAAAGATTAAATTCTTAATTTCTATTGTTTATTTGCTGATATCATTCCTTTATATAGTTTTCCATTTTCACTCTATTTCTACTACAAGTAGTTTTAGCTTTAACGGTGCTGGTACTTTAGTTCGTGACAAGTATCACTTATATCGCAAAAGTTGTATGAAACTACAATATTTGTATTCAACAACTCACGGACTCTTTTAAAACTTAGCCATGGGATATTTGCTTCAGTGCTCATTTATTCAGATAATCTTAGTACAATTACTTCTTTAGTATTGTTTGAATTATAATGACAACCAAAATTTGACGTTGCATGCCGAAATATATCTCTGCTCCCTAAAATTTCACCAAAAGAAACTAGAATAACAAATGTAGGCAGTGTTTCCGAAATCATAAGTCTAGCTTTTCGTTGGTTTTATTATTCACCAAAATATAATTCTCTTATGCGTGTAAGGCAATGTTATCTTAAAACACTTTCGGAGAACAAGCAAGAAAGTTCTGGTAATGCATGTATGGTATGTGATTAGGATGCATTAGCACGAATAGTCTGGAAATATGTTTTAGCTCTATGCTGCATTGTAAAGCTGTTGCTATAAAACAAAATATTTATATAAATAACCTTTAAGACCCTAAGAGCTCCAAACACTTTAGCAGATTTGAGAGAAAATTGAATAAATAAGTAGTAACATTGAATGTCAACACTTCATTGATTATTGCTAATTTCAACCATAGAACATTCTACCCATAAAATATGTTATTTTAACAGTTAAGAGCTTAAGAGTTTCATTTCTATGGATTGTAAAAACGAAGGGTTACGAAGTAAACTAACATAAAAAAGCCAAATTTTTCTCATGTTTTCCAAACTTAGCAAATATTTGTTATCTTCAATGAATTCTCATTGAATTTTTTTTTTTTATTGTTTATGAGTTTATGAGCGTCTCTTTCTTATGGAAAATCCGAAACA
>BGPR01029376.1:0-19329 GCA_013235015.1 Araneus ventricosus | reverse complement strand
CAGTTTCTTGCTGGACTTCAGCCAAATTTAAAGGCGCAAATGCTGATTGAAAATCCTAAAGATTTCGCAGCGGCAGTTGAGCTAGGGGATAGGATTGAGATGGCCCAAGCCATGCTTACACCAAACATAAATGTTTTGGACTCTAGGGTTGAAAATCCGCATAAAGTGATAGAGGCAGTTCAGACTAGTGGGGAGACGGTAGCTAAAACTTTGGAATTAGTATGTAAACAGCTGGAAAGACTAAATGATAGAATGGACAGAATTGAAAAAAAAGAGACGAGGGACAATAGGAATTCTAACGAGGGGAGCAATGTCAGACCTCCTGTGAGGTGTTTTCATTGCGGTAGGGTAGGACACGTAATTAGAGATTGCCGCCAACGAATGGCAGAGGCACGTGAGAGAAGTTATGGTCAGAGACCTTGGAATAGGGGACACAACTTCAGAAACAGATTTGATGGCGGAAACGAACAACCAAATGAGGGAGCAATTCCAAAAAACGAGTAGAGGGCGGAAATAACTTTGGATCAGTAGTTTCCACTGTAGCCCATGTCGATCCGGTAAATAACCAGAATATCTTTTCTTACAAAAAAATTTCGTAGTGTACGTTGGATCCTCAAAATGAAGTGCACTCTTGCAGATACTTCGCGGAGACAACTGGCTGATGACTTCAAATACTAAATTCAGGTAGATTGGTAATTTGACAAATTCAAAATCCAGTATTTTAATTTTCCTTTCCAAAATTAATAAGAACTGCACTACATTCAAAAGCTTAAGTTAAATTTAAACATAAACTAAGTTAAACTTTTCTGTGACTTGGGAAGTGAGGGTATTTGGCGTGGTGGCCACACGACTTTGCCTGTTATTTCTTTCTGTTGATAGGGTGGGACTCTGTTCCTTTGCTGGCTGCGGGTCGGTTTCAGCACAGTGCGGTGCCTTTCCTGAATCTCTAGGTTGTCACAGCTCCTGTGATTTTAAAAACAAAAAATTTTAATTATGATTTTTTTTAGTTTTGCGTCTTTTGATTCAGGGATTAAATAGTTAATGCAAATTTGTTTTCTTTGTAATAAAACTGCTATTTGTTTGTCTTTGGTTTTCACAAAAAAAAGAGAAAAAACTTGTTTAAAAGATTTTGGACTTCTCATTTCTTTCGGTGCAAATCATGTCACATTAGACAAATGTGAGTGCTTCGATTGGAAGAGGGTGCTGCAAATAAAAATTATTGCAAACAGGAAAGTACTTAACAAAAAAAAAAAAAAAAACACTGGGCACGTTCTTTCTATTTGAATTGTATGTCAATTATGTTTTTGTGTTAACACTGAGAAGGTATTATGTAGAGAGGTGGTTTTGGGTAGCAATGATCAATTGAGTTGCTGTTTTGGAACATGAAAATAGGTCTATTTTGAGCAGTTTAGGGTCCTGAAAGAACTTGTGTGTTTTCTCGTTTTCATGTTGTTAGAAATGTTGAAATTTTTTGGTTGACACACTGATACTTCTTTATGTCATTTTTCTTTTTATGGGATTTCAAATGTTTTGGACATTGCTTTTCTACGTAATGTATCAAATTTTACTTTTTTTTCTTGCTGTATTTGTAGCGTTATACAAAAGGCAAGTTGCATAGCCTGAAAGAGGGTGGAGAAGTGTATATATATGTTGTACAAAAATTTTGTGTTGTATTTTTTTTCTTGTTTATATATTTCCCGGATTGACATGTGGCCTCTAGGTGTTTACTATTGGAATTAAACATGATTCTCTTTTGGGTTATTCTCATTTGCGGAACTGTATTTTTTTCGAGATTTTAGGAAAAAGAATTGAGTGGGATTTCAAGGTTAGATACTTTACGATGAGATTTTCTGCAATAAAAAATCTTTGTCTTCGAAAAAGAATTTTTTATTTTTCCAAACAGGGGAGGATATGTGGTGATGCTATATTTTTTAGGGAAGTTTTGTAAATCACATTTTTTATATATTTTTAACTACAAGATGAATTCACTGCAAGTCAGGGGTATGTCAATTTTTATTTTCTGTTGATTTGCTCGCTCTAAATCCACTCTGAGGCATGTAAAGAGAACTGTCAAATTTTTATATGGACTCTATTGGGGGGTTTTAAAAAGAACTTTTGAAAATGACATGACTAGTTTTTATTATTCTCTGATTCATATATGTTATATCTTTTTAATGGAGTGTCAAATGAATTAGCCTTTTGATTTTTATTTTTTTTTTCTCTCTCTGATTCATATATCAAGTGATGTGGCTTTATATTTTTAGTGTGTTTTTTTTTAATGGAGTGTCAAATGAATTAGCATTTTGTTGTGAAATATCATTATTTACTTAATTCGTTTGCTGAATTTTCTTGTTTTTACTCCTTTTTTACCTTTTGTTCTTGTGTCAATGAAAGGGCTGTATACATTTTAAGTGAGAATTTATTTTGAGTTTCAGTTGAAATTATTTTTTTATGTAACTTAAGCAGAAGCTTGTGTGTTTTAAATTGGTTGTTAGGTACTTTTATATGTTCAAAATGGGTTTTTTTTTTTTTTTAATTTTAAAGCGTTCTGTAACTGGGCTTTTCTTTTCATTTTTTTTTTTCTCGTCAAAGCTATAGCGTAGGTGAGTTTAGGTCGCGATTTCGCATTTAGAGAGAGACGCTGAGTTGTTCTTTTCACATCCGGTCTTTTAGGCATTCCAAGATGGCTAACCTTGTTGAAAGGGAGGAGAATCGTGACGTTGCGTTTCTTTTTCGGACAGTGCTGGACTCTTGTCCAATCGGGGGTCAAGCGATTTCGTCATCATGACGTCGCTGAACCTTCCTACTTAAGGGAGCGCGCGGATAGCTCGGGGCTTTTTTTCCTGGGGTTCCTGAGGCTGAAGTTTCGTCCCAGCGGACGTCTGAGCATGGGATCGGTTTTCGGCAGAATGCCATAGCGGCTGCTGGGTTAGTTTTGAAGAGCTGAAGGAGGGATGTCAATCTTTTAACATCATAGCAATCCTTTCTCCCTGGACACACGAAATGAGACAGCGGACTGAGGAGTGAAGCAGGAGAGAGAGGAGCATTTTTTTTTCGAAGATTTTCTCTTTCTCTCGTCTTTCGGCCACGTCAATCGATGGTAGAACCAACGAAACCTGCCACCCGACGCCCGTCCATCATTTGGGGTCGCTAGATCGGCGTTTGATCGGAATCCTGACCGGATGTGAGATGAAGAACCGTGAAGGTGGCAGCCCTCCAAAAAGATAAGTCTTACATGCATGTTATCCTAGATAATTTTGTTTCTTAAGTCAAGATTGAGGAGAAATGACTCATTGAGCATGAACTATGCCTTTACCTCATTTGAACTCATAATTGCTCAAATTATGAAAGTGCCGCAAGACGCACTGAACTAATGGGTTATAATCCTGGGGTGGAGTGTAAAAATTAATGTTTAATTCGTTGATGTTTCTTTTCGTTTTCTGAGAGAATAAAGGAAAGAGTGAAGGTGTAATGTTTTGAAAAGCTTGATAACTGCAATACAAATGTGTAATCCAGAATTTTAGTAATGTTTTCATGTGTTTGGCTTGATTTGTTTAAATTTTATTCTTTGACGTGTAATGTGTGGATAGTTCAATCTGGGGCGTGAGATGCGTATTTACAAATGTATGCAATTGGTGACGGTGCGATAACATGTTAATGCAAACCTTTGCTTAAATTTAGAAATAAGGGGGAGGGATAATGTTAAGTTAATTGAATGTAAATTTGGGAATGGACACTTAAGGGGAGGAATGCGCCTCACGTCTCAGTTGAATAACGTTTTTTTTTATTTGAATCTGTGTCTTTTGTTTTGCGGTATGGGCGCCCACCGATTACTTGTGTGATCTAATGTATGACAATATCAAAGTAAAAATACAGATTAACGAATTCGTAATTTGCGCAAAAATTGTGAGCTTTGTTTATTTTAAAAGTGTGTAAAATTCAATTGATTAATGTTTAGGAAATTTGTGCAATAATAGTGAAGAGTGAGTTTTGTTTTTTTTTTAAACGTGTGCAAAACTCAATTGATTAATGATTAGGAAATTTGTGCAATAATTTTGAAGTGTGAGTTTTGTTTATTTTAAAAGTGTGTAAAACTCCTTTGATTAATGATTTGGAAATTAGTGCAATTATTTTGAAGTGTGAGATTGGTTTATTTTAAAAATTGTGTAAAACTTAATTGATGAAAGATTACGAATTTTGTGCAATAATTTTGAATAATCTTTACGGTGTGCAGTAGCTAGCATATTTAACCTTTCCATTCTTGTTTAATAAACTCATTATTTTTATTTACAATTATTGCTTTATGTTGTCATTTCACATGTGCACCACCATCCTAGCATATCTGAGCATTTGGTAATGTTAAGATCCTCTGGGTTATTGCTGAAAATATAATATACACAACGCACCCTTCCATCTTATATATTTAAATGTAATAACCACTTTGCAATTTGTGTTACTTTTGCCTTTTGAATAATGCCGTGACAAATCACGACACTTTTACCCCAAATCATCTGCATCTTTTAAACATTTTGTCACCCACACTGCTTCCCTCGCTTCATTATCAACCGGCAATGTACCACTTTCTTTTTGTAACTCAATTCAGCGTGAAAGTTCTTATACAACCTCACGGAATGTGAAGTTCCAATTTATGCTGCACCAAACCAATCTATTACAAGTTCGCGGCCAACTGCCAAATTCAGTAACCTGCACTTCCAAAAGCTCAGCACAAACACCGTTTGCCAGAGTGAAAAAACAGCAAAGATGGCAAAAAAAAGAGGAAAATTCACGAGTAGTCTACTTTTACTGAATAGCAACATACACAAGGAAGAGATAAGTAAACACTTATTAATGAATGATTTACTCATCACAAAATTATGAAATAAATATGGTCTTATGCATAGCCATGTATATGAATTTTTTTCAATAACAAATTACTTATTTTTAACAACATAAAAATCCCTGATTTTTTTTACTTTCTTAAAATAGATGCAATTAATAAATAATGTTTTGAACACCTTTTTTATAAAATACATATAATAAACCTAAAATATATAAATCAGATTTTACTTATAAAAGAAAAAGGCACAAAAAGTCCTGCATATCAGTTTACAAAATGCGCTAAAAAAGCGGAAAATCGCGGATCCGCAGAGGATTTTCACCCCTACTTATATTTCATAGTTCATTATTTATCCAGAATTAAATGAAAATACATAAACCCGAAACAGAAATCAAATAATATGAACTACAGGTGACAGATGGTCAAAGAAAAGTAACAAAGCATTCTTTATAAACAATGATACTTTTTTTTGAATAAGCTGCATATTGGTGAAACACCTGTATCTATAACAGAACACAAATAATAGTGTAATTTTAAGAAAATTGAATACTAAATGAGTTTTAATAAAAACAAATGGCGGCACAGGAATAACTATTGACATATTGTACTGGAATTGCAAAACAGAATAAATTATGTATACAAATATTTGATTTTTGAATTTCTGTAGCTTCGCCTTGCAAGTTCAGGCACTTCAACATAGAAGTTTTACGAATGGTTGGTACGCAACAGCCTTCTCCTTAGTTGTATACGGCAGTTTTGCTTTATATTTGAAGATTTGACATAGCTGACTGGAGATCATCTGCCCTTCTTCAGATGAGTACTAGCAAACATAAATTTAAGTATTAACACTTTCAATAAATTTAAACAAAAAAAAAAAAACTAAGTATGAAAGAAATTAAAATATAAATTATGTCAGTAAATTTAACAAAATGTTTAATATTTATTAATTTTAACTAAAAAATACATAGCAAAAGCTAACAAAAAGTGAAAGCAATACAGGCATGCTTTCTTGAAAAATTTTGATTAATGTTTTGAATTAAGGAAAATATTTGTAAGCTACATATTTTTAAGACTTCTTATAGACAACAAATTAGTCTGAATCAAGAAAAATATTACAGTAAGAAACACAAATCAATTCAGCTAAGCAGCTGCCTCTCTATCATAACATCCGTAATTAATTAAAAATAAAAAAACCAATAAATAATTTTAGTACAGACACAATACACAGGATCAGTTTGATCACAGTTAAAATAAAAGTTGGGAAAAGAATAGGGTTGGACGAAAAGTTAAGGATGTGTATAGAATTAAGTTCATTTATGTGATGCAACCTTGTTTATTATTATTTTTACTTTCAATATAAAAGTTATGTTGTAACTTAGGCAGGGAACAGTTAATTTACATTTTCTAATCAGCCATCAACAACATTAGTGATTTAGTTTGTAAAATTTTTGTGTCTTATTGATAATAAATTTGACCATCATTTACTTAATCTGTATTTTTGAATGTAGGGTGGAAGTGCAGATATTTCCTCCCCCTACCACAATCCTAAATGTACTAAATAATTCATAAAACCAAGAATTGTATAGCACCATAATTCAATGCATAATCTATCAAAAATTAGAGCAATGACATAGCATTTAATAAGTTCATATTAAAAGACTCAAATAATCAGAATGTTTGTTAAACCTCTAAAGCATCTTGATCTTGCTCCATGAGTTCTCCCTTAGATTTTGTACTTTTCTTTTTAGCCATGCCAACAATCATTGTAACTTTAGCTCCTCCTTTTTCCTGAAAAAGAATAATAATAATAGATTAACATGCACATAGCAATTTCTTACAAAATAATAATTTTCCCAATATATATTAAGCATTATCATTCCGATTAAAATCTGAAGGTAAACAGAAGTATGTATCCATCTATGTCTGGCTATCTTCTCACGAACCACTGAATCCTGAAACAAGCAGAAAGCAGCAAAAGGCAGGAAATAATCCAAGGAATTCATTTCAACCATTGAAATTCTGAAATTACAATTAGTTAAAAAGATATTAATTAAAAACGTGTTAATGAATGAAATTTTGTGCCGCCATCTATCGGCAGCACCTATAACTATGTGACAATGTGTAAATGAATGAAATATTGTGTCGCCAACTATCTGCAGCTCCTATAACTATCTGTCACATCAGTTTTTCTTGCATCTGGTTTGTATAAAAGGTTTTATTTTTTTCTTGTTTAGGTAGCTTCTGCGTTTTGGAGTTTTTATTTATAATCATCGGGAAAAGATCATTTAACAGCATTTTTGTTCTTTTCTTTCTTTTGTCGTACAGTGTTTCGCAACATTTGCGTTTGTTGGGTAAAATATTTATTCATTTTCATCCGTTTTTTTTCCCCTTTTCTTTTCTCCCTTCATTATTATTAAAATGCAGGCAAGACGAAAATTTGTTTCTGGTGTTTAATTTATCAAGTTTGGTGTACTATTAAATCGTTTATCGTTTCTGTTTCTTATTTCGTTTAATTTTTTCTTTTGCAAAGCAAATATTATGCTAATCTGTTTTAATTTATAAACATAGGAATTCTCGCGTTTTCATTCAAACCATACTGTTTTAAGGCAATAAAAAGGCTAGAATTGAAAGTTTTAATCCAACAAGAGAGGATTCAAAACAGATTTACATTTGTTGGGGAAGCTTAGTGACAATATTTATAGGGGGAAGAAGAAAAAAAACCAGAGTCGGGCATATGAAAAAATGTGAATCCCAAGAAACGTTGGGTTATTATCTATAAAGTAATTAAAAGGATGGATTTAAAAATTTTAATTAAACAATAGGGTCAGCTGGGGTAAAGTGGTCAAGTGGGGTAAAGAGGTCATACATGAAATAAATTGCCATAACTTTGTAATGAATATTGGTATGAATGTAATTTATTTTAAATTTTAGCTTTAAATAGTTAAGAACTAAGCTTAACATTCAAATTGATATTAATTACAACACTTTAGTAGGAGAAAACACCAATTTTGTTTGTTTATGTAGCAATTTGAAGATGGAATACCTAATTTAACTCCTCTCCTACATTTTGTTTAATTAAGTTTTCATTAGATCGACTCTGGAGAAAGCTTCATATAGATCTCAAGAATACTTCCTCATTAAGAGATAAGCTGGATTAACTACAGATATTATTTTATAGTAATTTAAGTTAGATGTGGTGAAGTGGTCATAGGGATAGGCTTAACATGCATTTGCTTACTTATAATACGTTTTAATGCTTATTTTTTGAATTATGACCACTTTACCCCACCCCATGGAGTGAAGAGGTCATAAAAACATGACAAAAAAAAAGTTGTCATAAAATTGTTTAAATAAATTATTTTTTCCCCAAATTTTAATGCAATTTGTTCTTCAATAATGTGATGTAAAATAACAACCAAAAAATGTTGAGTATTTTAACAAATTCTTATATTTATAATCCACTCAAGTTAAAAAATTGGGATTTTATGACCACTTCACCCCACCTGACCCTACAAGGTTCAAAGGAGATTTACATTTTTTGGGAAAAGTTAGTGACAATATTTGTAGAAAAAATACACTGGAGGCGGGCATATGAAAATAAAGTAATAAAAAGACTAGATTTGAAAGAATATTTACGTTTGTTGGAGAAAGTATGTGACAATATTTGTTGAAAAAAACGGAGGCGGGCATACGAAAAAATATGAATACCGAGACCTCATGTGACCACACTTCTTCTCTCCACCAGGGAATGACGCATTATTCGAGACAGCCCGTGCAATGCCGGGCCACATAGCTAGTTTATTATATATTAAGAATTATCACATATAAGACAAAGTTTGATAAAAATTTCATTACACATTTTGACAGGTTGTAAAAGACAACAGAATATGAAATTTTGAAAGAACAATAGTATTAATTAAATAGAAATCTGTTATCTAAAATCTTGTTGAAAGTCCATCTCAACAAATTAATATACAATTCAGGTCCAAGGCTTACTAATGTGCAAAATAAGAAATTTTGTTTCATTTCTTTATATTTAATAGTTTTTGTTAGCACAATATACACTATCTTTTAGTTGCGTATCTCACTTGAAAGTACAAACAAATAAGGAAATAATAGCAACACACTTAGAACAAATGTTATGTGTACCCAATCTCGAATTCGATGAAACATGTCAACATAAATTTAAAATAAATATTATCAAAAAAATATATTAAGCAAAACTGCTTTCCAGTAATGCAAAAATTTATTACAGAGTATTAACTCTTCAAGCAGCTATTTATTCGCAATGAAACTTCCCAAAATGCAGCTTTGCCTGTAATAGATCTTTACAAAAAATATAACTGCATTCTACATCAGATGTTTAAAAATTGTTCCAAGGAATATTCCTTTTCCTTAGCAAGAGGTACTTTCTTCTCTGTAGGAATCTATTAGTGTTCACTAGTTTCTTCTTACCATATGTGGTCCTTGTCATGGTAATGCATATCACAAACAATCAATCAATACCTCAAGTGAACACAAAATAAGTGTCCAACACTTAAAAAAAGATGGCATAGGCAAATTTTATACAACACATCCTAGAAGAAAAAAACATTTCTTCAGCTTTAGGAAAGGACAATAAAATATGAAAAAGCAAATTCCAATGCTTTTGAGAAGGATAGCTCAGAGACAGAATAAGCTAATTTGTCTACTTGGAGGATTAATACTTTTCATTAGTTTTCTTATGTAAATTTTATACAGAACTGAAATATGACAAAATTTCGTTCACTTTTAATAAATTTTGTGTTTTAATTTCTGGTAACCAACACCAATTCCAAATTATCACTAACAGAACAATTCTTCCAACAAGACTTTCGAAGCTCTGTGTTTTTCATGCTCTTGTAACTCTAAATATGGCAGTGCGAAAGAATTTTTAAAAAATTACTTCCTGTCTAAACAAGAATTAAGGGGAAGTTTAGCTCATTAGATGATGTGAGTTGTTAGGAAGAAAGCTAGATTATTAATTTGCATAGTATTTTAAATATTATCTAAAGTTCTAAAATCAATACTTTGCAGCTGATAACTTTTTGACATATGAAAACAGTATTTACTATAAAAGTTATCAGGACAAATCCCAAGTATTGAACTGGACCGATACATAACAAATTTTTCAAATTATGGAGTGTACAACCATAATTAATAGGTATAATAAAATGCATTCTGAAAGAACTTTAAAAAAAAAGATAAACATTTCTGAATGTAAATGCAATAACTGTTTTAATTTCTCAAAGCAAATAACAAATATCAATAATTATAAAAGTTTATTACCTCACTATCTCCCTTTTTGACATTATTATGATGTAGCTGTTTAACTTCTTCCTGAATACCCTGTTGAAAGAAAAACATATAAAAACAATGTAAGCACATAAATACTAATTTCTGTATTAAGGCAATAATAAAATATAAATATATAAATTATGCAGATTCTTAAGCCTCCTTTTGGCCATACTTCATATACGAATTAAAATGGAGCATTGAATTTAAAACACTGGAGTTTTTTTTTATTTTTTAAAAACATTTTATTGCAGTTTGGCTGCGATAAGCTATGAAAATAATGCAGCCACTAGAAATCTCAACATTGTTTTAAACTAAATAATTTTTTTAATGAAAATAAACTCACAGAAAACTTATTTTTAAGGACATGTCTGAAATTAGAATAAATGCAGTATACTCGAGACAAGTAGCAGAGACACAGGTTCAGGATTAAAATAGATTAGGAACCACAAGGCATATTAAAAACAACACAGACAATTGAGGGTTTTTTTTTAATGCATAATTAAAAGTAATACTAATCTTCTGAATGTTAAGCTTGAAAACATTCAAGACATTAATAATGACAACATTCAGTGAAGACATATTGTTTACTAGTTCGTTGAGCCTTGATAAAAATCATTATAAAAACACAACACAGGATAGTTGTTTTAACAGTTTAGAACCAGCATGCGGAAAAACTAATAGAGTTAAATAAATATTATAATTAAATAAAATAAAAGTAAATAAAAAGCATGCATTTGCGCTTACCTTTGTACAGCCAAGAGTAAAATATGCCTCAATCAAAAAATTAAATAATAATAAAAAAAATGCCCAATAGTCAAGAAAACTTAAGTTGACAATATGGGAGAACATATTGTGTTTTATTATGCTCAGCTAAATAGTTCTGAATTTGATCTCAAAGTATTAAAAAGCAATTGACTTCAGCCTCTAGTTTCAAAAAAACGAAAATTTATATTACATTTCATAAAATCCTAAATTTAAGTGGAAGTCACTTAATTTCTAAGCAATAATTGGAGCCTAAAACAATAATTGGAGATGTGGCCATTTTTTGTTTCTGCATACAGCCAACTTGAGCTGTCATTGACTACAGAATCACGATTTTTTATTTTCAAACTTTGTAACAGGATAACCGATATATATTTAAAAAGTAAAAACTTAATGTACAACTATTATTGTTATGCTTAGTTTTTTTATATTTTACAGGGATGAGATTGGCAAAAAAAGCAAAAAGACTGAAATCATACACGAGCAAAACATTTGTACCATAATTTATAAGCAAAAGATGTTTTAAGAAGTAAAACATCAGAACACGCAATATGATGAAAATATTACACTATAATAATTAATAACTTAATTATTTATAATTCAGTATGTATAAATAAGAAAAAGAATATTAAATTATTATTAAATCATTCACTTTAAAAGTTAACAAACAAGTTTAACACATCATCAGGTGCATCAGAAAATACAAAATTAGACATTAAAGCATTTACCACATGTGCATCACTGCGATTCAAAATACACCCAACAGAAGTCTGAGAAAAATTATATTTAATAGCTTTTTGATAAAAGTTAGCTCAAAAAATAAATAAAAATAAGGACAAATAATTTCTTTTGCTTCATGCAATTGTGTAAAGTGTATTAGCTCTTTATAAATTATAATAATGTATCATATACTGATTTCTGTTTTATTTCTTTTATTTTTATAAATTTTTGCAAAAGTAACAACACAATGATTTTGCACCTTATAAAGCAAGAGTGGTCGAGATATTGTACAGTTACAATGACAGATTCATTTAGCATTATTGCTATTTGAAACATTTCCTTAATTGTTAAAGAAGTGGTTTTCTTTCGTTTTTTTAATTGTGTGGCTTTTGTTGGTAACAGATCTCCATTAACACGCTTCACCCCTTGTTTTGGAGGCCTCCTATCTTTGATAGATTTTTCTTCAATAAAGGATGTGTTTGCATCCTCTGCAAGTTTATTTTCAGTAGAGGCTAAAGTTTTTACACAGTCTTCATTAGTATCTCTCTGTTTAATTACTGGCATAGTTGTCGGGACTACACTATCTCTAGAATGCCCAGGTAAACCATGTTTTATTTTTTTATTTATGTCTTATTCTCTGCTTTTTTGTTGCATTTGCACACAGCTTTTTAGCTGCCTCTTTTGACAGGAGTTTCTTTTTTTATGTAGTTTATTTATTTGTTTTTGTTCCATTTTTTTTATTTCATCTTGGTACGCCCTACAAGATGACCTTAAGTTTCCAACTAATTTTTTTTTCAACATGTTCATGCAATTTTTTTGCAAAATATGCCAGAGGTTTTGTTTTCTGCAAAAAGGTGGTATTTAATACTTTGAATGGCACTGATTGTTGGAATGTTTATCCTTGTAGAGCTTGCCGATATAATGTTGATTCATCAGTAGATGATGAATCAGCTAGTTTCCTAGTCGGTGGAGTTAAGCCACACGGTCGAGCATATTTTCCCAGAATTTTCTTTCGAAAACGGAAGATTTCTTTTCTTTGTGTGAAAGCAGAATTTTCGGAAGAAAAAGCAAATTTTTTCAGTAAAAAAAAAAAAAAAAAAGGAATTTTGAGAGAAAAAAAAGCGGAATTTCTTCAAAATAACAAAAAAGCCGAAATTCGCTTAAAAGCGGAAGAATCTCATCCCTGATTTTATCACAAATAAAAAATAATATAATGAAAAATATTACAATTAACAAGAAAATTTTCTCATACTTGCATATAAGCATCCAATGGATCAACATCATCTTCCACTTCCATCTTTTCCTTTTCTTCTTCTTTGATTTCTTTCTTTTCTGGTTTCTCTTCTGCTTCTGTTTTCTCTGTCTCAACAACAGGTGGGATATCTTCATCATCATCATCTTCCAAAGTCCATTTCTTCACAGAAGGCACTACTACGTTAGTTGCGCTGGTTACTCCTTCAGCAATTTCTTTTTTCTTCCTTTCTGCCCTCCATTTCTCAATTCTTTCACGTCGCTTTTGCATTTCAAGCTCTAGCTGTTTATTCTGGGCTTCCTGAAATAGATTTAAATACATTCAGGTCATAAAATTTGAAATTTTTCCATTTTTGATTCATATTTTAAACCACTATATGGTAAGATCTTAATTTTATTTATAACTTTCAAACATAACATTTCTGGTAGAAAAGATGATTTCAACAAAAAAAATTCAAATTTCACCATATACTATAATTGGAAAATGATTAGCAATAACTGCTGTTTAATTATTCACCCAATTAATTAAAAACAATACTGAGGTAAATAGAAAGATCACATTTAATTGTCATCAAAATTATTTTTGGTGGCAATTAAATATGATTAACCTTGTCATCAAAAATATTTTTGACCATTTAAGATAGAAATTGGAACTGGCCAATGTTAAAGTTGTTGAATATGAAAAAAAAATTGCAAATCTCTACTAATAATAAAAGAGAAAGTCTGTGTGCGTGTGTCTGTTGGCAGTCTACAGAACAGACCGCTGAACTTAAAGCTACCAAATTTGATACAGGTATACTTTGGAGGGTGGGAATGTGCACCTCGGAGCCATTTTTTTCCAATTTTGTAATCAAATTTTAATTATTTAAAAATTAAGCAAATTTTGAATGTTTTCGGTCATATTCTCGTGAATAACTTCCGAAAGAACTATTGCATGAAAATGATTTTTAAACCACTTTAAAGTGCAAACAATTATCCTTCCAATGATATTAAGTATGAGTACTGTGCGATAATTACTTTTAATTTTACAAGGTTTTAAATTGTCATTAACTGTGGTCAAGGTCGATCAAGGAGACCGTTTCTCTTTTCGACCAAAAGTAGGGAAGAAGGGCGGGGGGACGAGGAAGGACGCCGCTGAGAAGTCATTTGTCAACAATGAAAGGGCAGCCATTGTTGGTCATTTGCGGTTAGAAGGAAAGGATTTAAAAAGCTCATCTCGCAATCAATAGGAAAATAGTGGCTGAAGCAAAAGGAATGATTTTCTGAATTAAGTATAAAACCTTTTAATGATAAAGGTAATATTTTAAATTCATTACAATTGATTAATTTCTGTCCAAATCTTTTTGTACACTTCTTGCATGATGCAGAAAAAAGTATTCAAATATAATTACTTTATAAATGTATTACACAAAATGACTGACTAAAATGTTGACATAAAATGCAGATCAATACTTTTTACAGGCCATCAGTAATGTAGTTTGCAAGACAATTATGAGAGTTGTTTTGTTTATAAGGAATAAGAAAGTAAAGTCAGGTACGAAAAGAGCGCAAGTTAAATGTCTATCACAATTTGAAGTTAAAAATGACTTTGTTAAGGGAACCAGGAATATAAAATTACGCATAAGAGATTCATTTGAAATTATATTCCTGGCAAACAAGCTGGTCGCCGAAATTGGCTAGTTTACAATAAATTAAACTAATTTGCAAAATTTCAGCAACAGGAAAAGGGTGTAGATAGGAATATGGATTAAACATGCACTAAGCAAAGCAGTATAATTTTAATCTTAATTATTCTATTTACTGTTGCACCAGAAAATCATGTCTACAGTAATTTTGTTTTTCCCCCTTTCAAAGCATTAAAAGCATAAACATAATTTGGTTGGAATAAATAGACTTTCATAAAAATCCTACAAATTCCGATTTTGTTTTACAAAACTAAATTCTGCTTTTAATCGCATAAAAAATATCTGCTAAAAATTTGTGTAATTTATGTTATGCTACAAGAGTATTCCATTAAAAATATGGAAAAAAATGACATTCTTGTTAATATCAAATTCAAACAGTAAACCTTCGTGACTTTCCAGCTATTTATCTAGTCAAAACATTGAAATCCATCCATTGAAACATTGAAATTGATTGCTTATCTCAAAAAGCAACTGATTAATCAAAAGAAACAACACAACTATGAATGTATAATACACATTTTAAAAAATCCAATTTTTTTTTGTATGAGCTGCTAATGTCTGCATTACCAAACACTGCATCTCAGTACATACCACACCTTATCAAGCATATCAAATTTCAAATCGCCAAGATCAGTATTGTTCTTGTCTTCATCTTTCCGCCTCTCTTCTTTGTCCTTTTTTGAAGAACGATCCTTGGAACTGCCCCGTCTATCTCTACTTCGGTCTCGTCTATCCCGGCCACGAGATAGCTCACGTCTGTCTCGAGATCGTGATCTTCTGTCTCTTCTGTCGCGAGAACGGGATCGACGTCTTCTGTCTCTTTCTCTGTCACGAGATCGACTTTTGGATCTAAAATAAATAATAATAATTTTGAGATTGTACACAAATATATATTTTTTTTCTGCATTAGCAGTGAAATGGAAATAAAGATGTCATTTTAAATTAACAATGTTACCATTAGCCATTATTTTAATAAGTTTTTTAGCTGTAGAATATATATTTCAGTCCATTAACCCTAAAAATTGCGTATATATTTTCTGAAGCAATTATAAAAAATAATTACCGAAATTTCCAATTGAAAAAAATGATAATTCGCACATATTTAACAAGCCAATGTTTAATTACCTTACATTAATGAACAAAAAAATTTTAAATCTATACAGAAAATGTGAATGTTTTTATCAGCATTAATATTATTTTTATTGAATGACTAGCTGATATACCCGGCGTAGTTCGGGATAAAAAATATTTTCCTGTTCAAGTACTTATAACACTTTCAATTTACTAAAAGTGCTTTTCGCGGGAGCGTCTTTCGTTAATCTTCGTTAATGAACTGACCCTTTGAACCATCAGCGAAACACCCTTCTTCTTTTTCTCTCCTTAGTTTGAACCACCTGGCAAGAATCTCGTTGTCCTTCGTATTCCATTTTTCCCCTCCCCATCATTGCTACGGCAACAGCAGAAACTCTTTCATATCTTGGATTTTGACTTAGACTTGCGTCTCTTCATAGTGGTCTAATGGTGTAAAATTTGGTGCGGGAAAGGAAAAAATTATGACGCTTTTCGTGATATTTTTAAAAGCTTATAGTTCCGCAACCAAATAACATAGAGAGTTTTAGTTTCATTTAACAGAGAAAGGTTGACATTGAAGATTGCAAAAATAATTTTAGAATTTGGAATTACGGTTTAGTCACAGTCGAGCTTCAAAGTTGGTGAAAATCACTGAAACTTTGATGACGTCACAGCGACCAACGAGCGCGTATGCAGACTATACAATTACATTTGGCAATTTATTCATCGATCTTAAGTTCAAGTGAAATATTACTCAAAAATTGTTGAATTACGTCGAAATTTCGTGGTAAAGTTAAACGCTTATAGCTCCTCAACCAAATAACATAGAGAGTTGATTTTAGATTCACGAAACAGAGAAAGGTAGACATTGAAGATTGCAAAAATAATTTTAGAATTTGTGATTATGGTTTAGTCACAGTCGATTTGCAAAATTGGTGAAAATCACGAAGAATTTTGATGATGTCACAGCGACCGACGCGCACGAACGCATCAGTTGTGAGCGGTATATTAACTGGATTTTAACAGATCAATAATTAATTCATTTCAGATTAATTAATTCATTCAGATTAACTCATTTAACAGAGGAAGGTCGTAGAGCATAGGTCAAAGTCACATAGAGCTACTTTAGTCATAGTTGAGTAATCGATTAATTAACTGTCCTTAATTAATTATTATTAACAATTGTTGATTTAATTGAGCTGTCCTTTCCAACAATTTAATTGAGTTGAGTTGGATTTAGTTTCATTTAACTGAGGAAGGTCATAGAGCATAGGTCAAAGTCACATATAGCTACTTTAGTCACATTGGACAACTTTAGACACAGAAAGTCACAGTTGAGTAAGGTAAGTAAGTCTATGCCCCTCAAACCTAGCGGCCGTTTCGCAGAGACAGCCTGCCGTCGATTTTTTTTTTGCCATTATCCGGACAACAATTCTGTTATCGTTAGCGTTTTTGTCACTGACCGGAAAAAAACCCTCATATTGTTCTATCTTTTTCACCTTAGACCCTCTCCCTCCGGTAGGAAATGGGATCAACAATCTTGAAGGATTTTACACACTCATTATGATCATTATAAAATTTGTAAAATTCAATGAAGCACCGCGGAAAGAGAGTAATTAACATCATTGTGTTGTGGTGCAAACATACTGAAACAGGTATATGCTACGAAATAAAATTTCTGCCTTTCTGTTCATATTCAAAGAAAACAATATTTTTATCATAACTTTCACAATGGTAAAAATACAGAATAAAGGATTTGATAAAACGATCAATGGTTTGAATTTTATTACAATAACAGAAAGCATTGTTACAAATTGTATATGAAATAAATTTGAAATGTTTATTAAATTAAGAAAAAGAACGAATAAAATTTAAATTGAAATCATTAAAAAGATAATTTTCTGCTCTTTAAGATGGTATGCAGGGTTGTCAATTTTTTTGATTTTTTTCAAAAAAATCGATTTATTTGATTTAAATCGGATTTTTTTTATTTAAATCAAGATTTTTTTGATTTTAATGATTTTTTTAAAAACTATATATATATATATTTATTTAACATTTGTATATTAGACAATGAGCGTTACAGTCATAGACTTATATATATATATATATAACAACATACCAGTCATTAAGGTGTACTTTCTTTAAAAAAAAAAATTCAAAAAATTTAATTCAAAAATGTAACAACTATTTAAAAAATATTTGTGAACTAAAATATAAGAATAATATACTTTTAAAATATAAGACAATTTTATTAAGGAAAATAGGAACAATATAATAAAAATTGTCATTTCTTGTCTATAGATATATTATTGTAGGTTAGAATATTATGAAATTTTACACTCGGCTCTTCATTTGTTTCATTACAAACACAAGTTTTGAAGCTTTCTCTACTCCTAATCTGTTTGACCCAAAACATTAAATAAAAAAAAAAATTCTAGATAAAATTTTAAATTCAGGCTTCAAGGTGCATTGAGTCACCATCAGGACTACCTGTGCGCCAAATTTCATGACTGTAAGTGTGATAGATTCGTCTGGACAATGCGTACAAGTTCGCAAACATTGCCTTTTATAAGTATAGATCATAGTTTAAAATGCACTATGTAGATGTTTGTATATCTTTTGGAGCATTTATATGCATTACTTAATTATCTTACATTGGAACATTTTTGCAATATAAAAATTTGTTGTCCCCAACACTATTTAGTTTTCGCCAATGTTAAAATGAAACTCACTGCATTTTACTATGTTCTTTCTTTGTGAACATGATCCTTTCACAATATTTATTTTATTTTATAAAAAAAGGAGTCTCTTATACTTTGCATTTTATTGTGTTGCTCATTAGAGATTTATTTAACCCTTTGCTCGAAGTGTGCCAGTTAATGGCACACCTAATTTCACTCGCTTCTCAACCGTTCAATTCAACTATAAATGGAAAATAATAGGTTTAGGATAGGGCTAATAGTACTCCTTTTAGAATGTATATGGCAGTCTTATGAAATTTTGTTTCAGAATAGGAATTATTAAGAGATAAAGTTTGGGAAAATTCCTTGACTCGGAGATAAGAAATTTTTTAGTTCTGGACGTTTAAAAATTTTAGCAAAATAACTCGAAAATTTTGCTCCAATATTCTTGAGGTTTTATTTTATAATTTTCTGTAAGATTCAACAATAATTTTCGAGTATCTAAGGGGGTTCTCCTTTCGGGTCACCCCCCCCCCCTCCTGGAATGAAGCAAGTTTTTAAAACATTTTTTTTGTAGATTCTATGTCTAGACAATAAACTAAACCCATTCATGATGTTTTCTCATCATATTTCAAAAAATTTATTGCCTTGCCGCAAAGGGTTAAAATCTAATTTGCTTGCATTCTCAAAAATAAAGATATGGAAAGTACTCTAGTTACATCAATTCGATGAAATATTTTTTTATGTTCTATATATTCTTTCTTTAAATATACATTTAAAAATATTTTAAAATCACTATTTAAAGATACAAGAACAATTTTATTTCATTAAAGCAGATTAACTTGATATTTAAAATAAAGTGATTTAAATCAGTGATTTTTTTTAAAAAAATCAGTTGATTTAAATCGCGATTTAAATCAGTGATTTTAATCAACTGATTTAAATCACCGCAACCCTGATGGTATGTAAATAATCTACGTGCAATATATTTTTTCTGAAATTA